>CP136871.1:445748-465748 GCA_033000465.1 Sciaenops ocellatus | reverse complement strand
GGAAAACACCAAACAATGCATGCAGAGCAGAATTAGGACGATACCCACTAATCATCAAAATTCAAAAGAGAGCAATTCAATTTTATGATCACCTTAAAGAAAGTGACCACAGTACGCTCCATAAAAAAGCCCTCACCCACAGAGAGACTGTAGAGAGATGCCCCCTCAGCCAACTGGTTCTGGGACTCCGTCCACAAACACAAGCAGAGCCACCAAACAGAAATCCCATCAGACTAAACCAAATTATAAGAAAACAAAAAGAAAACTATCTGACACACTGGAAAGAATCAACCAAAGACCAGAGCAAACTGGAATGTTATTTATGTTGTTATTTAGAAAATACACTGTGGCAGAATACCTGAGCACTGTGACCGATCCGAAGCTCAGGAAATCCTTGACTATGTACAGACTCAGTGAGCACAGCCTCGCCGTGGAAAAAGGCCGTCACAGACAGACCTGGCTCCCCAGAGAAGACAGACTGTGCACCCACTGCACACAGCACGAGGTGGAGAGCGAGCTGCACTTTCTACATCAGAGACACGTACTTCCCACAGATCACAAACACCCAGAAAGACTTTGAGACCTTAGACAAGATCCAAAAACTTCCATACCTGCTGGGTGAAGTACAGCAATGTGCAAACATAGCAGCAAGATTTGTGAACTGCTGTGACCACAGAAGGACGTCCAGCGGACAGGAAGGACAGACCTAGACCATCTCCTCCTGCTGGACATCATTTACTCTGTACATATTTTCTTATTCTTACAAAGTTAACGTTTAACTGATATGTATATAGGCCCTTTATTTCATTATTTAGAGTACTGCACATCTATGTGAAAGCACAATTTTCCAATTTAATTATTATTATTTTTATTCCTGTATTTTATGCTTTTTATTTTCTACGCTTTTTGTTGTTTTGTATGTCACACGTGCTTTGGCAATGTTAACATATGTTTCCCATGCCAATAAAGCTGTATTGAATTGAATTGAATTGAATTGACAGACAGAGAGAGAGAGACAGACAGAGACAGAGAGAGAGACAGAGACAGAGAGACAGACAGGAGAAGAAGACGACAGAAAACATCACTGAGTGTATCAGAGTATTCTGAGCAGCAGTGAATACATTTATTAATCCGATTTGTCTCCACAGAATGAATAAACGAATAAATTAACGAGTTAACGAGTTTATTAATGAGTTATTTAGTAAATGTTTGTTGTTTGTTGTTTTGTTCTTTGTATTTATACATTTATTTCTACAGTAATCACAACTACACTGTAGCTGTTGATGATTATTATTTTTCTCTTTTAATTCCAAACGCTTGCTTTGGCAATATGTACAATGTATGTCATGCCAATAAAGACATTTGAATTTGAATTTGAATTAGTGAACAGTTCCTCAGAAAGCTGATCTCTCACTCTCTCCTGGTCCAGGATCAGTTTACTTCACTGTGAAAGTGGAACAGAGTCAAAGTTCAAAGTTCACGCCTGAATGCAGCTCCAAGATCACGAGAAATGTATAGAATAAATAAATGAATAGATACAATAGATAAATAAAGATTTGTAAAGATTTTTGTTTTCATGTTTCATACACAGGAATTAAAAAATGAAACAATATCATATAAATAGTCAAATAAATACATTAATAATAATAATAATAATAATAATAATAATGTTTGACTTGATTTAATTTTCTGAATCCTGAACAGAACTGGGTCAGAACCAGAGCTCATTAAAGAGGTTCTCCTGATCTGGACTTGTTTTTTTAATTGTTCATTTTATCTTGTGGTTGATCCTGAATGTTCATGAACGTGAAACAAACGTTTGTTTGTCGTGTTTGAATCGTTTGATGTTTTTAAATGAAGTAAACTGTCATAGATTCCTCTGTGGACCACCAGGGGGCGATACCATGCTGCAGTTTGACTGTTCATGGCTTTAAAATGAGAAATAAACTTTAAAATTCAAATTCAGACTGATTTCATGTGAAACTCTCAGACGTGTTCAGTTTGGATCAGTTTTACTTAGCGCTTAGCTAATTTAGTTGTCTTCTGTAGCTGCTGTTAGTTAGTTAGTTAGCCGTGCAGCTAACAGAGCCACCGTTAGCTGAATCTTCCCAGACGTGGAGCTCTGACCACGAGCAGCGCAGCTACGGCGAGCTCCCAGTCCATTAGCGGTTAGCAGCTGTTAGCAGTTAGCACTTAGCAACAAATAACGGTTGATCAGTAGATCAGCGAGTGTCAGACCGTCACAGCTGCTTCTTTGGTTCTTTGGTTCTGTGGTTCTGTGGTTCTGTGGTTCTTTGGTTCCGTGGTTCTGTGGTTCTGTGGTTCCTTGGTTCTTTGGTTCTGTGGTTCTTTGGTTCTGTGGTTCTGTGGTTCTTTGGTTCTGTGGTTCTTTGGTTCTGTGGTTCTGTGGTTCTTTGGTTCTGTGGTTCTTTGGTTCTGTGGTTCTGTGGTTCTTTGGTTCCGTGGTTCTGTGGTTCTGTGGTTCCTTGGTTCTGTGGTTCTGTGGTTCCTTGGTTCTGTGGTTCTGTGGTTCATTGGTTCTGTGGTTCTTTGGTTCTGTGGTTCATTGGTTCTGTGGTTCTGTGGTTCCTTGGTTCTGTGGTTCTGTGGTTCATTGGTTCTGTGGTTCTTTGGTTCTGTGGTTCATTGGTTCTGTGGTTCTGTGGTTCTTTGGTTCTTTGGTTCTGTGGTTCTGTGGTTCTTTGGTTCTGTGGTTCTGTGGTTCCTTGGTTCTGTGGTTCTGTGGTTCATTGGTTCTGTGGTTCTTTGGTTCTGTGGTTCTTTGGTTCTGTGGTTCTGTGGTTCTTTGATTCTGTGGTTCCTTGGTTCATTGGTTCTGTGGTTCTTTGGTTCTGTGGTTCTTTGGTTCTTTGGTTCCGTGGTTCTGTGGTTCTTTGGTTCTGTGGTTCTTTGATTCTGTGGTTCCTTGGTTCATTGGTTCTGTGGTTCTGTGGTTCCTTGGTTCCGTGGTTCTGTGGTTCTTTGGTTCTGTGGTTCTTTGGTTCATTGGTTCTGTGGTTCTTTGGTTCATTGGTTCTGTGGTTCTTTGGTTCTGTGGTTCTTTGGTTCTTTGGTTCTGTGGTTCTGTGGTTCCTTGGTTCCGTGGTTCTGTGGTTCTTTGGTTCTTTGGTTCTGTGGTTCTGTGGTTCCTTGGTTCCTTGGTTCTGTGGTTCTTTGGTTCATTGGTTCTGTGGTTCCTTGATTCTGTGGTTCCATGGTTCTTTGATTCCGTGGTTCTTTGGTTCTGTGGTTCTGTAGTTCTTTGGGTCTGTGGTTCCGTGGTTCTGTGGTTCCTTGGTTCTTTGGTTCTGTGGTTCTGTGGTTCCGTGGTTCTGTGGTTCCTTGGTTCTGTGGTTCCGTGGTTCTGTGGTTCCTTGGTTCTTTGGTTCTGTGGTTCTGTGGTTCCGTGGTTCTGTGGTTCCGTGGTTCTGTGGTTCCTTGGTTCTGTGGTTCCTTGGTTCTGTGGTTCTGTTCACGTCGCCATGCTTCACTGGACATTGAGGTTATTTAACGAGAATCTGATCTGAGGAATTAAGAATTGAACAGACGAGGCGCCGACTGAACACAACAGTCTGCAGGCTTCTGCTGACGTCGTCCGCTCATTCATTCACACGTTCAGATCGCCATCAAACGAAAATATCCTCGTTGATAATTCAGCCTGTCAGTGAGTCTCTCATCGGTGATGTAAGCACCGCCAGGACCAATCAGTGTCTAGATCAGGAGGTTTACTCGAGTACTTTAAATACTCCATTCTAAAGTTACATATTTTATTAACTTTTCAAATTTATCAAAAAAGTTGAACATTGAATTAAAGTCTGAGACTGTTAGCAAACATCCAGACAAGCAGGTGTGTGTGGTTTCACCTGGTTCACCTGTTCAGTGGTGTGGTCGGGGAGTAGTGTGATTGGATCGTGGTGACATCATCAGAAGAAGAAACATCTCACAGTGTTTACTGATGGTGATCATGTGACCTGATTTTGACCTTTGACCTCGATGACTTCACAGTGTTGTTGTTGTCGAGCTGCTCATGGGTCATCACGACATAAAAGACCAACCTTCAAACAGGATGTGTTGTCTGTCCTAGCTGCTTAAAGCTGATTGGTTAAAGTCATTAAGAACATGGTGAAGTAGATCTGATGGGCATGATGACATCACTCCTCACCAAACGGCAGACCTCAGATGGTACGAGGTGTGTTAGCGGTTTCTATGAACACGTGTGTAGTACGTATGTGGTTAACGTCCACAGGCTGCTCATGTGGTCGTTGTGATTGGACCTCCTTTGTCACCTGACAGCCACCGTAGATTCTTCTGAGCAGCGTTAAGTTCAATGCAGTCGTACATTTCAGTACCGGATCTCACTGACAGACTGGACCTTTAAACCTCTTCAAACCAGGACTGTGTGTTCCCAACAAGTTCACACACTTCCTGTCTGTGTATTTATGTGTGTATGTGTGTTTACTGGAAATACTCTGTAAAGTTACTTCACAGGTAGTTCAGAGCAGTACTGCAGTAGTACAGAGGTCAGTGGGTCCACAGATGGAGGTGAAGCTGCCTTTAAATCACCTGTCAGGTCACTGATGGCAGCTTGTCAGTCACTCGGCTCTGATCCAGGTCAGCTGATCTTTTAAGCCTCTTCCAGGTAATCTGCCTCCTCGTTTAAATACACCAACGAGCGAGTCGCACTCTTCAAACACCAAGACCTTCACAGACATGATACCTGCTAAACATCGCGTTAGCATGCTGACGTTAGCCTCTGCTAACAGCCAGACATCAACAAGGTCAACAACACAACACATAGCAGCCAGCTAATGTTACATTAACATGAGCTAACAGCAGCTAACAAACTGAGCTAACATGAGCCAACAGCAGCTAACAAACTGAGCTAACATGAGCCAACAGCAGCTAACAAACTGAGCTAACATTAGCTAACAGCAGCTAACAAACTGAGCTAACATGAGCCAACAGCAGCTAACAAACTGAGCTAACATGAGCCAACAGCAGCTAACAAACTGAGCTAACATTAGCTAACAGCAGCTAACAAACTGAGCTAACATGAGCCAACAGCAGCTAACAAACTGAGCTAACATTAGCTAACAGCAGCTAACAAACTGAGCTAACATTAGCTAACAGCAGCTAACAAACTGAGCTAACATGAGCCAACAGCAGCTAACAAACTGAGCTAACATGAGCCAACAGCAGCTAACAAACTGAGCTAACATTAGCTAACAGCAGCTAACAAACTGAGCTAACATGAGCCAACAGCAGCTAACAAACTGAGCTAACATTAGCTAACAGTAGCTAACAAACTGAGCTAACATTAGCTAACAGCAGCTAACAAACTGAGCTAACATTAGCTAACAGCAGCTAACAAACTCAGCTAACATTAGCTAACAGCAGCTAACAAACTCAGCTAACATTAGCTAACAGCAGCTGACAAACTGAGCTAACATGAGCTAACAGCAGCTACAGCTGTCAGCAGTTTACTTCACTGTCCATCAGGAAACTCTGTAAATCAGAGAGTTGAGGCGGAGCATCATCATCAGATGACATCACCTGTTTCCTGTTTATTGAAGCATCATGTGACAGTAATAATCTGTTGCCGGGCTGGTTGCCATGACTCCTCCATGGTAACACCTGAAGCTGCTAACAGAATTTGATTCCTCACTAATGAGTCACATGACCAGCACGTTGAAGTTAGCGTGTTGGTCGTGGCAGAGCTTCACACACGTGTGTGTGTGTGTGTGTGTGTGTGTGTGCACACATTAACATGCAGCAGCCTCTCTTCCTGTTGTTTTAATGACCCATAATGCAGCAGGCCTTGAAGTGTTAATGAAGAGCGGCCGGCGGCTCCATTCATCTCCATGTTTACAAAAGAACGAGCTGCTCCTGGATCAGCTGACCGACTGATCCTGGATCAGCTGATCGGCTCCAACGTGAAGCAGAGAGACGCTGAAGCTGAACTCAGATCAGATTTATCTGCGGCCTGAAGTTAAAGAGTTATTTTAAACAGCAGATTAGAGGCTCTGCCCTCCCTCCACCCACCCATCCATCCCTCCACCCTTCTCTCTCTCTCAGTCTGTTTTCATCCGTCAGGACTGACTGATCGTTTCCTCTCAGGTTGTATCAATCTAAACTTCTTCTTCTTCTTCTTCTTCTTCTCTGGACTTCCTGTAGTTTTCTCCTGTAGTTTTTTTCTGTTGTCAGATTCTCACTGTGATTTATGATTCATGATTTTAAAGCTCTTCCTGTTATTAGAACATCATTTAAACAATAAGTCAGCTTATTAATATTAATGTGTGTTAATGAGACGACAGCATCACAAACATGTTTACAGATTATTTATGTTCATTATTTTGATCATCACAAACATTTATTGAGTGTAAATAACTCATCATGCTTCGTTAACAGTTAATAAAATAATCTTCTGATGTGTTTTTGATTCTCTGACATGTCGGCTCATTAACATATTATAATAACATGTTAATGAGCATCTTACTAATTTATTACAAACATCTGAAGATAAAGTTTAAAATCATTTTTTGAGGCGGAAACAAATCATCAGAAATGTTTCTTAAAATGAGATTTTACTATTTTTATTTATTTTAGTGTCATTTAATAAAGTCAGTTATTAAACATCATCACAGGTTTGATTATTGATATTTGATCGACTGATTCAAACTTCATTTGTTAATACGTGAATATTAAAAATAAACTGAACGCAAACAGAAAATTAAAAAGATGTTTTAACGACCTCGTCTTCTTCTGTGGTGCTTTAATGACACCAGCTGGAAGTGATTAATTATAATAATTATTGATTATATTGATTATAACAGTGTGAACAGCTGTCAGTGTGTCCTGATCTCACTGAGCTGCTTCTGAAAACATTTCATCAACCTGAAAAATGAGAAAAACTCACAGAGCTGACTGAAACATTTTAGCATTCATTTGTGTTTGTATGATTTTAAAAACTATTTTAATAAGTGATGAGTCGTGTCTGTCAGATGACGAGCTGCAGGTTATTAGTTGCGTGTGTTTGCTCACATGTCGTGTGTTCGTCACGTCTGTTTGTCAAACTAACAATAGATCTTTAACGAGCAGCTCGTCAATGTTTGATCGTGTTGTTTCATTTCACATCCACAGAGACGGACGCAGATAACACTGCTGAGGATCAGATAACTTTATTATATTATATTATTATACAGCTCCTATTAAAGTGTTCACATGAAACAACCACAGACTGTCTAAAACCTGGACGTAGTCTCCGTGACGTCCCCGCAGACTGTCTAAAACCTGGACGTAGTCTCCGTGACGTCCCCGCAGACTGTCTAAAACCTGGACGTAGTCTCCGTGACGTCCCCGCAGACTGTCTAAAACCTGGACGTAGTCTCTGTGACGTCCCCGCAGACTGTCTAAAACCTGGACGTAGTCCGTAGTTGCTAAGCTAACGTTAGCTTGTGTTTCTCACTGTAGTGATTAATTGATGACAGTTGCAGCGTCTGTCTGTCTGTATTGTCTGTACTGTTCATGTACCTGAGTGTCAGGTTACCTGTTGCTGAATGTTACAGTCAGCTGACGTCAGTCAGTGTCAGACCTGAAGGTAACCTGATTGGCTGCTGGTCAGACAGGTAACAGGTGAGGCTGCACAGTGAAAGTGAGGAGGTCCAGTAAAGAAAGACGGGGTTTCCCTGACGCCCTGTGTCGGTTACTAATCTGTCGCTGTGGTGATAATCAGTCAACGTACTCACCTGTGCTCACGTCACGTCCTGAAGCTAAGCTGCTGTCATTAGAGCAGTGATCCCTGAAACACAGCAGAGATCAGTTAACCAGAGAGCTGCATCAACCTCTCATGTTACAATACACTGTCAGCTGCTATTTAAAACATACAACACAAAAGCTCATAATACACAACAATAATAAGACATACCAGGCGAGTCAGCAGTGATAATTATCATTATTAATTAACCCTAATATAAATATGGAGTAACATGAAGCACAGATCTCATATACAGAATATCAAATATAGAAACATGGTGAAACATGTTGAACAATACAAAAAACACTAATGTAACATTCTAGAAGCTAAACAACAACAAATATACCAGAAATTAACTTCGGCTCTGCGTCTGTTTAAACTACACTCAAACCTCTGTTCACATGGAAATTAGCTCTGTTAGCTCCATGTTAGCTCTGTTAGCTCCATGTTAGCTCTGTTAGCTCCATGTCAGCTCTGTTAGTTCCATGTTAGCTCTGTTAGCTCCATGTTAGCTCTGTTAGCTCTATGTTAGCTCTGTTAGCTCCATGTCAGCTCTGTTAGTTCCATGTTAGCTCTGTTAGCTCCATGTTAGCTCTGTTAGCTCCATGTTAGCTTTGTTAGCTCCGTGTTAGCTCCATGTTGGCTACATGGTTAGCTCTGTTAGCGCCTTGGTTAGCTCTGTTAGCTCCATGATTAGCCCTGAGAGTCTGGATGAATTAGCTGACGTTAGCCACACGTTAGCTAGAAAGCTAACGTTACCCAGCTAAAACCACAACATATTATATGTGGCCTGTTAGCTTTGACTTTAGACTTTTTGTTGACATCAGTGGACTCCATTGCTAAGCTAACGTTAGCTCGTGTTGGTCTTTTTGAACTGTGGGACACGTTTGAAGGCGTCTCCTCGATGTGGACCAACAGAGCAGATAAAGGAGGAGCTGTTTGTGTGCTGATGGTGACGCTGTCGTCACAGACTAATTACTGGTGTAATGTGTTTGTTTGAAGGGCGAGGAGCCAGCAGGTAGCCGTGGCCTTAATTATTGTTCCTTCCTGTTGTCGTGCTGCTCACTCCCTGCAGAGAGGAACTCTTCCTTCCTCTGAGTGTTTAATACTTCATGTTTGTGTGAGGTTAACGCCTCCGTAACATCAGCAACGACCAGACAGTTTACTGAAGATAATATTCAGAATTCAGCTGAGAATCGTCATCAGACTTTAATATCTGCTCAGTCCTCTTTAAGCATTAAACTCTGTGCCACAAACTGCAGTTCCTCTTGTCGTCCACTTGAGGCTGGCTCCAGAAGTGAGTCAGTCTCCATAAGTCCCCATGTTAAAATGTCCAACTTCACAGCAGAAATAAACATGTTTACAGCCTGGTACAAAAAACAGTTTTGGTCTCTATAGCTAATTTCCCCGTTCATGACAACTGTACTGAGCTAACAACGAGCTAAAACAAGCTAACAATGAGCAAAAACAAGCTAACAACTGGCTAAACTAGCCTGAAGTCAAACTATGTAAAACTACAACTCCCATGAGACACTTTGTTATTTTCTGATTCATGATTTATATTCTGTAGTTTGATGATGAATATCTCCTCTGCGCTCCACGCTAACTCCTCTTTGTCCAACAGCCGGAGACGCTTTCAGCCGTCTGCGTCGTCTCTCCGTCCATCATGGACACTTTTTTCCGCCGTCACTTTAAGAGGAAGGAAGTCGCTCTGCAGGCGGATGAAGATGCCAAATCGTGCCGCCAGCGTCGGCCCAGCGTTGCCATCCCCACCAGCAAAGCCCGCCGGAGGTCCAGCGTCGGGCTGCCTTCCTCCACCCTGACCCAGCGGCGGCGCTCCAGTGTGCAGCTGCCGGTAGCTCCGCCCTGTGCAGGAGGGGGGCGTTTGGCGAAAACGTCCCGACGCAACAGGTGGGCAGGAAATGCCCGCAGGCGCTCCAGCACCACCACTCCCAGCGCCAACCCGAGGTTCGCCGTGTGCAGGAAGAAGGTGGGGAAGCTGCGCACCATCGACACCCACCTGCTGGGCCCGTCCATGCTGCTTGCCAGCCTCATCCAGATGACGGAGGAGGACGAGGAGGACGGCGCGGGGGCGGGGCTACCGGCCGGAGAGCAGCAGGTGGAGATGAGGGGCGGGGCCAACAACAGGAGGATGTTTTCCCGCTCCAGCAGCCTCCACTCGGATGGCAGTGAGTACTCCACCGCCAATGACAGCCAATCAGAAGACAGTCAGCTGTCAGAGGCGGAGCAGCTGGTGGAGGAGGAGGACGACGCCTCCTGGTCAGCTGATCGGAGCTTCTTCACCTCCTCTGCCGGCCCTGACTCCTCCTCCTCCTCCTCCGCCCTGCAGGTGATAAGGAAGACTCCTCAGCCTCCGGCGCCATCACGGCCCCTCATCCGGGCGCCGCGCTGCCTCCGCAGGAACTCCTCCCAGGTGTTTTTAGGAGACTCTGCTCCATACGGCCGCTATCGCGCCTCCACCCACAGGAAGAGGAGGAGGATCTCCACCATCTCCAAAGCCGGGAGCCCGTGGCCGGGCAGAGGGCCGCCACTGCCAAGCCGCAAGAACTCTGTCTACTACCTCAACCACGCGGCCTTTTACCGCGGCCCCGGGGCGCTCAGCCCGCTGGGGCCGCACTGCTACGACGCCCAGCTCGAGACCTGGAGCAGCTTCTTGCTGTATGTAGTCTGCAACACGATGTTATCTCAACGTTATCTCAACGTTTTGTTTTATGTCCAAATAAACATAAATATTCATGAGGTCATATATTTTTCTGTGTCCTCTGTGGGGCTGAAGCCCATTAGCAGCTCACGCTAACAATGACACAGCGTGTTGCTAAGGCTAATGAACATTTGTTTGAGTCGAAAACTCATTAAATATGCAAAACACCAGAGATCAGAGCTCATTATGTCACACTAATATCATAACAGAGAATATCTGCATCTGATTGGCTGGCAGGCAAGTGTTCAACAACCTGCAGGTAACCATAGCAACAACAATACTAACGACATCAAATCATCTGGTATGAGTTACTCGAGTATTTGTTCTGATTACATTACTTTTCTCTTCTTAACGTCCTCTTCGCTCTCTTCTGCTGCCATTATGTCTGTAGAGGCTGCTGAGCCCGGTTACATTGCTAACGCTCGCCCAGCTCCTGTTCTGGCACAACACTGTGTGACTTACATACTTCTCCCGACCCGTGACTTGAAACTCACCCTGACGCTCGCTCTGTGTCCTCATAATTCACAGGCGTCCCCAAAACAGAAGTGACAGAAACTCCAGATGCTCAGTATCGCCCCCTACAGGACGTGAAGTGTTCAAAGGTTTTTTTTTGTCTCGTGTGTTTCAGGAAAGCGATCGCCAAGTCCGGTCTGCAGCACGTGACGGCTCAGCCCAACGTGTCGACGTCCGGACAGACGAACGAGCTGCAGGAGCCAAACAGCACCATCGACTGGAGTGTGAGTCACTTCACCAAGCTAAAGAACAGTGATGGGGACTCATCATGTTTCATTTTGATATTTGATGTTTGAAGCTGTCGCTGTAGAAATCTTTTTAATTTGACTGACTGACTTTGTTCATATGATGCAGGACAACGCTCAGTTTGGAGACCACATCTGGTTTGAGACCAGCGGCTCTGGAGACTTCTGTTATGTTGGAGAGCAGTACTGCATCGCTAAATCTCTGGTGAGTGTGAACGCAACGCTGCGTGTCGGACAGATGACAATGGAAAATGTTGCACATAGCGGGGACACACTTCATGTCCCACCAAAAGACTTCACGAGTCACAAACCAACAACAACACGCGTGTCCCAGCCGTGTGCATTCATTCATGTTTTCAGTGTTTGGTTGTTTTGTGTTTTTCCTTCCTTTCCTCCTTTGAATAAATTCAGTTAATCTGTTTTTGTTGTTTTCTGCAGCAAAAGTCTGTGGCGAGGAAGAAATGTGCCGGCTGTAAGATATCTGTGCACACGATGTGCATGGAGCAGCTGGAGAAGGTAAACTCTGGTTCATTCATCTCTGGGTTAACGGACAGTTTTCTTGTTCCCGTCCTCACGGTGTCTTTGTCTCTCTCTGTTCAGATTAACTTCAGGTGCAAGCCGTCGTTCAGGGAGCCGGGATGTCGAGCTGTTCGAGAGGTCGGTGTCACTTTGGTTTGTGTGATCCTTCGTGTTCTGGACATGTCAGGACACGTTCAATGTCAAACTGTTTTTGTTTCAGCCCAACGTTGTGCGACACCACTGGGTCCACCGGAGGCGTCAGACGGGGAAGTGTCGACAGTGTGGGAAGGTGAGGCTCCGTCGGTCGCCACAGACGTTTGATTCAAAGAGCCTGAAATCTCTGAGCCTGACAGTCTGTTGTTTTATCTCCAACAGGGATTTCAACAGAAGTTTTCTTTTCATAGCAAAGAGATCGTCGCCATCAGCTGCTCGTGGTGCAAACAGGCGGTGAGTCCGACAACACGCAAACCTGAAAGAGACATTTAATATTCAGACAGACGTGAAACAAACATTCAATGCATAGTGGTGAGGGTGTAAACATCGGACCTGTTTGTGTTTCAGTATCACAGCGAGATCACTTCCTGTTTGTGTTTCAGTATCACAACAAGGTGACGTGCTTCATGCTGCAGCAGATCGAGGAGTGTTGCTCTCTGGGCGCTCACGCCGCCGTCATCATCCCTCCAACCTGGATCATCAGAGTCCGCAGAACTCAGGTACGGAACCAGAACTGAACTCCACCTTTACACCACCTGTCTGATAAAATATGAACATCACAACATGACGACACTTCACTTTGTCTGCTTTGGTCATAAACTGTAAAACATGTCGGTTTTTTGGTCCACATAAGGACGATCGGTCCCCACACACACAGATGTTGGTGTGTTTGTCTTATTTTCTTCAGACGTCTTTAAAGTCGAGTAAAAAGAAGAAGAGGACGTCACTGAAGTGCAACAAATCAAATAAGAAAGGAGCCGAGGTAAGAGAGCGCGACACAAACAGGAAGTTACATCATGTCGTGATGAAGTTATGAAGCAGCGTCACCTATAAATGTTTCGACTCTCTTAGCTCCAAGATGGCCGCTGGAAGCCGTTCCTGGTGAAGCCTCTTCCCTCTCAGCTCATGAAGCCTCTGCTGGTGTTCGTGAACCCAAAGAGTGGAGGAAACCAGGTACTGTGACCGCTAACCACCGCTAACCACCGCTAACCACCGCTAACGTGACGCGTCCCCATAAGGGAGGACGGTCCCCACAATGTGTCAAACCAGGTCAGCCAAAAGTGCAGATTTAAAATGTAAACGAGCGTCCAGCTGATCAACATGTTGATTCACTCATTCAATCATACATAGACATAGACCAGAATGCACTGCAGCTGTAACATACTGAAGGTTGTGTTGTGTTCAGACTCATGGTGTGAGTGCAGCGCCCCCTACAGACTAAATATTGTAACTGAAAGAAGAGTGATTGGAGTAAATCTACATAATGTGATGTTCAAAGTATTTGTACTTTATTATTTTCATGTTTTAACCTCAGATGTTTTTTGTTTCTACTTTCAGGGAGCAAAGATCATCCAGTCGTTCATGTGGTACCTGAATCCTCGGCAGGTGTTCGACCTGACGAAGGGCGGACCCAGAGAAGGGTAAGATCGTCCGCCTGACTTCAGGTTCTCAGAATATTTTGATCGGACTCCGCAGGTTCACACTTTATGTTTCCTGCAGGTTGGAGCTTTACGCCAAGGTGCCCAACCTGAGGATCCTGGCCTGTGGAGGAGACGGGACGGTGAGTCTAGATCACATGATGAACAAAAGAGAAGAAGGGTTAAAACACAACACAGTACACAGAGTTTCAAACAGTCAAAGTACGAGCCTGAAGTTTAACAGGATGGAGCTGTGGACTGACTGAGACAGAGTCAACTCAACAGTTAGTAAACTTACATTAGAAGACAATCTACATCTTCACAGCTCTGTATTAAATCATATAATAATATAATGATAATACTACATATCATATAAATGAATGAATATAACTGATTTATTTTATGTATCTGAACCAAACTAAACTATAAATCTATGTTAAAAAACATTATTCACCTTTCAAATTGACACCTGTAAATATTATGTTGGAGGTTCTGAATCGATTATATAATTTTTTAAAAATATCTTGCAAAGTCCAAATGTTTTGGGAAAAATAAAATGATAAATTATCACAATATGATATGAAAGAGAAAAGAAAAGAAAAGTTTGACTACATAAAGCTTTAAATATGGTCCATATCAAAAAAAAAAAAAAAAAAAAAAATCTAATTTTATTTGGATAGCCCAAATTCGCAAAACACATTTTGCCTCAGAGGGCTTTACAATCTGTACAGGGAGTGACACCCTCTGTCCTTACACCCTCTGTCCTTAGACCTTCTGTCCTTACACCCTCTGTCCTTACACCCTCTGTCCTTAGACCGTCTGTCCTTAGACCCTCTGTCCTCAGACCCTCTGTCCTTACACCCTCTGTCCTTAAACCCTCTGTCCTTAGACCGTCTGTCCTTAGACCCTCTGTCCTTACACCCTCTGTCCACAGACCCTCTGTCCTTAGACCCTCTGTCCTTAGACCCTCTGTCCTTACACCCTCTGTCCTTAGACCCTCTGTCCACAGACCCTCTGTCCTTAGACCCTCTGTCCTTAGACCCTCTGTCCTTACACCCTCTGTCCACAGACCCTCTGTCCTTAGACTCTCTATCCTCAGACCCTCTGTCCTCAGACCCTCTGTCCTCAGACCCTCTGTCCTTACACCCTCTGTCCTTAAACCCTCTGTCCTTAGACCGTCTGTCCTTAGACCCTCTGTCCTTACACCCTCTGTCCACAGACCCTCTGTCCTTAGACTCTCTATCCTCAGACCCTCTGTCCTTACACCCTCTGTCCTCAGACCCTCTGTCCTTACACCCTCGGTTCGAGTGAGGAAAAACTTGCCCACAAAAACCCTTTTAACAGCAAAAAAGGTGGAAGAAACCTCAGGAAGAGCCACAGAGGAGGGATCCCTCTCCCAGGACGGACAGACGTGCAATAGATGTCACATGTACAGAACAAATCAACAGAGACATATTGTACAATTACAATGAATGATAAAATGATTACAGTATACAGAGTACACAGAGATATGGTAACAATAATGACAGTAATAATATAAGTAGTGGACGTCGTGCAGGACCACAGCAGCAGCCACGATCCATGAGAACCTGCTGGACGAGAGAGCACAGAAACTCCGGGGAAGAAGTTTAGTTAGTAACATGCATTAACATGCATTAATGAGACATGTATGTCATACAATATGAAGTTACTTAGTTATTAAGTTAGTTAGTTATTATAAGTTAATTAAACCTAAAAATGTTATGTAATTGAACCCGTATCATATTTGAGTTTAAATAACTTAATACAATTACATGGAACCTGTTGACAAAATAAATTTAATTAAAATCAACATTTCATTTTTTTGAGTGTATATTTCTATAATGAGTCAGTCTAATGATTTGAATTACTGACTGAGTTGTGAACTTTGTTTTGTCTTTTATTTATTTATTTCAGTTTTGTTTGTTGTTGTTTGCCCTTTGAGTTTAAAACATGATTCACATTAATAAAATATAATCTGTGTCATTAAAGCCGATCCTCTCAGGTGTGACAGGTGAACATATTCATGGCGTCTGTGTGTTCAGGTGGGCTGGATCTTGTCGGTGTTGGACCAGCTGAAGCTCCATCCTCAGCCCCCCGTCGCCATCCTTCCTCTGGGGACCGGCAACGACCTGGCCAGGACTCTAAACTGGGGAGGGGTGAGTTTTACTGGAGATGAACTGGAGGTTTTACTTTGACCTAAAGGTGCAGTGTGTAGCGTCCTCTAGTGGTGTATACTGAGAAGTGAAGAGTTCAGTGATTGAACCAAATAAAAATCTTTTAATCAGAGTTTGAACTCATGATAAAAAAGATAGTTGTGGCTCATAACTCAGACATGAATCCTCTCTCAGGGTTACACTGATGAACCCATAACAAAGATCCTCTCTCACGTCGAGGACGGGAACATCGTCCAGCTGGATCGATGGAACCTTAACGTTGAGGCGAACCCCGAGGCCCGACCGGAGGACCAGGACGAACATCAGACAGACAAGGTCAGTCAAGTATCACCGACCCAGAACAGTAAATTCAGTCAGAACTTTGACCTGCTGAACTTCTTCAAACGTTCCTCTGCTGTTTCTCAGCTTCCCATCGATGTCTTCAACAACTACTTCAGTCTGGGCTTCGACGCTCACGTCACACTGGGCTTCCATGAATCCAGAGGTCAGTCCATGAAATACTCAAGTAAAGTACAAGCACCTCAAAGTTTACTCATTACTTTATCTTCTGTATTTGTCCTCTGCTGCTCTCGGACCTGATTACCAAACACAGATCAATAAAAACTGATCTGATCTAATTAAAATCTCATATAATGAAACTGAGACACCAAATGACAGATGGAAATGTAAGAAAGCTCTGTTAGCTCCAGCCACAGTATGTCCACGTCTTCCTCTGTTCGATCCAGATCAAGTGCAATTATCAGATTATTATTCTGAGTTTAAGTCACTAACAGCTTTAATTGTATGAACAGGTTGAATGTTTCTGCTGTTTGTCTTTCAGAGGCCAACCCAGAGAAGTTTAACAGCCGCTTCAGGAATAAGATGTTCTATGCAGGGGTGAGTCTGTCCTAACGGCGTGATATACCCGTTTAAATGTTTGTAAAGTTTAAATGTTTGTAATGTTTTAATGTTTAAATCTTTTTAATGTTTTAACGTTTCTGATGCGTCTTTCTGTGTTTGTGTTTCAGACAGCCTTCTCAGATTTCCTCAGCGGGAGCTCTAAAGATCTCGCCAAGCATATCAAAGTGGTGGTGAGTAAAGACAGTCAAACTGTCATCATGATAAGTAATGATGACTTCATGTCTATAAGCTGCCACAGTCGTCCTCTGCTGTCTTGACTCGATTACTGTACCGTCCTCCTGACGGGCCTCCCGGCCTGCACAGTGAAACCTCTTCAGATGATCCAAAACGTGGCGGCTCGCCTGGTCTACAACATGTTACCCCGCTGCTCATCGAGCTCCTCTGTCTACCTGCAGCAGCCCACATTAAACTCAAATCTCTAACGCTGACTACAAAGTCGTCTCCGGTTCTTGAACGTCCTCATACAGACATATGTTACCTCCTCCAATGAACGACGCCTGGCTCTGCCACCCGTACGCTCAGGACAATCCAAACTTTTCTCGTCTGTTGTCCCCATTGGTGGAACGTCCTACCAGTTCCTACCAGATCAGGGGCGTCCCTCTCTACCTTCACAAACCTCCTGAAGACCTCCAGCTCTTCAGAGAGGACCTCCTCTACAACACTACCAACAACTGGACATGACACATCTGTCCCCCTCTACAACTGGACCATCGTTGTTTCCCTTCTTTGGATAAAAGCTAAATGAATAAATATGAATGTAATGTCCTGCTTGCACCCTCGGCCTTGATGTTGCCTCTCCAGCCCACGAGTACTGCATACAGTCCATGTTTGAACCGGTCTGAACCAGTCTGTGTTTTCTTCTCAGTGTGACGGGACAGACCTGACGGCCAAAGTCCAGGAGATGAAGTTACAGTGTCTGCTCTTCCTCAACATCCCCAGGTATGCCGAACAACAGCACGTCTACTATACAACTACTGCTACAACACGTATGAACCAGTGAACACGTGTCAGTAACATGTATGTCTGCTGCAGGTACTGTGCAGGCACCATGCCGTGGGGTCACCCTAGTGAGCATCAGGACTTTGAACCGCAGCGTCATGACGACGGCTGCATCGAGGTCATCGGCTTCACCATGACGTCTCTGGTGAGCTCTGGACCGCCGCACGTCTGTATGACATCACAGTATCTTCTTCTGCTGATGACCTGTGATTGGTTGTTTGTGTCCAGGCCACGCTGCAGGTGGGCGGTCACGGTGAACGGCTCCATCAGTGTAAAGAAGTGACTCTCACCACCTACAAGTCCATCCCCATGCAGGTGGACGGAGAGCCCTGCAAGCTGGCACCATCCATCATCCACATCAGCCTGAGGAACCAGGCCAACATGGTGCAGAAGGCCAAGAGGAGGATCTCCATGCCCCACCTCAACGAGTACACACACACACACACACACCTCAACGAGTACACACACACACACACACACACCTCAACGAGTACACACACACACACACACACACCTCAACGAGTACACACACACACATCACAGTACAAACACACTTAGCTGTAGTAGTGGATGAGGTATTCAGATCCTTCAGCTTCTGTCCAAAGGGAGGCGCCAGAGTTTACACAGAAATGATCTTAGTACTATTAATAAAATGTACTAAAAGTATCAAAAGTAAAAGTACTCATTGTGCAGTAAAATGGTTTTACTATAGTGTATAGTGTTAGTGTACTGCAGAAACTTTTAGAACATTTAAAGGAATATTTAGAGGAATATTTAGAGGAATATTTAGAGGAATATTTAGAACATGTAAAGGAACATTTAGAGGAATATTTAGAGGAACATTTAGAACATGTAAAGGAACATTTAGAGGAACATTTAGAGGAACATTTAGAACATTTAAAGGAATATTTAGAGGAACATTTAGAGGAACATTTAGAACATTTAAAGGAACATTTAGAGGAACATTTAGAGGAACATTTAGAACATTTAAAGGAACATTTAGAGGAGTCTGTGTTTCACTGCAGGGATCAGAGTCTAAATTAAGTTAATGGGACATTAATTAATTTACCTCCTGGAGGTGTCCCTGTTCAGGTAACATGAGGTGGTATTTTTTAAAAATACAGGAGCTTTGTGGTTGGGCCTCACAGCTCCGAACATTTTGATTGATCAGGTACTTTCCATTTATTAAAATAGTTCAACTGCAGTTTGTTTGTTTTAGAGTGTTGAGCTTCGACACGTCAGCATGAAGTTACAGAAGAAAGTACGACAGATGAACCGAATACGAGGACGAGTCGTGTGAAAACAGACAGACGTACTAATCTACCTGAAAACTGACTGAAGGTGTGTGTGTGTGTGTGTGTGTGTGCGTGCGTGTGTGTGTGTGTGTGTGTGTGTGTGCAGTCAGCAGCCGGTCCCTGAGAAGCTCCACATCAGAGTGAACCGGATCAGCATGGCGGCGTACGAGGCTCTGCACTACGACAAAGACCAGCTGAAGGAGGCCTGTGAGTCACTGAAGGACCAATAATGATTAATTAATCATGATGTCATCACGATTAATTAATCAATCTGTCCCACGTCTTCAAACATTAAATATGTAACTTCAGTTCTGTGACTTTGACCTCGACATGTCGTCCACGTTTGCAGCAACGCCGCTCGGAGTGATCACCGTTCCCGGAGACAGCGACCTGGAGACCTGCCGCCTGCTCATCGAGCGTCTGCACGACAACCTGGACCAGGTATGGCCGAGCAGGGCAGGAAGTGACATCACAGTGTACAGCAGAGAGAGACTTTGTGTGTGTCATGTGTCTTTGTGCTCCTTTAGGACTGTGATGAGATGAAGGGAGAGTGTCTGTCTGCACAGAAGCTGTCCATGAAGTGGTGTTTCCTTGACTGTAAGTCCAAACCGGCTACTCACCTCAGAGTCACTCACAGAACCTGAACACACCTGAACACACCTAAACACACCTGATCTTTGTCATTCAGGTACAACTGCAGATCGTTTCTACAGGATCGACCGAGCTCAGGTGTGACACTGAAAACTTTTTGAGATACAGTACTGGCATTTGAACTCACAACACAAAGACACAAACCTTGAACAGCATTTTGAACCAGCTTCTCTGGACGTCCTCCTTTTTCTTCCAGGAGCACCTGAACTACGTGACGGAGATCTCTCAGGAGGAGCTCTACATCCTGGACCCGGAGCTGGTCGTTAAGGAGACGGTGGGCACCTCCCCCGGCATGCCTGACCTGGTGGACTCTGAGGAGCACCAGGACCAGCAGAGACAGTTCGCCTTCCCCTCCTCCCCGACGTCCTCGACCACACCGAGGTAAGACGCAGGACAGGAACCTGATTTATCTGTAATCCACCAAAATCAGATCAGCTGTGAAAACTTCGATTAAATCATCATATACATACGTTACACTGTAAAACTACAGAAACTGCAAAGATCTCAGAGTAATATGAAGAATACGATATTTTAAATCTGTGTTACACCTCGTACCTCCATCATGGTCGACCCTGTT
>CP136871.1:385748-440748 GCA_033000465.1 Sciaenops ocellatus | reverse complement strand
CTGGTCTAACATTAGAATAACATTGGTCTAACATTAAAATAACGCTGGTCTAACATTAGAATAACGTTGGTCTAACATTAAATTACGTTGGTCTAACATTAGAATAACGTTGGTCTAACATTAGAATAACGCTGGTCTAATGCTGGTCTAACATTAAAATAACGCTGGTCTAACATTAGAATAACGTTGGTCTAACATTAAATTACGTTGGTCTAACATTAGAATAACGCTGGTCTAACATTATAATAACGTTGGTCTAACATTAGAATAACGCTGGTCTAACATTAGAATAATGTTGGTCTAACATTATAATAACGTTGGTCTAACATTAGAATAACGCTGGTCTAACATTAGAATAATGTTGGTCTAACATTAGAATAACGTTGGTCTAACATTAGAATAACGCTGGTCTAACGCTGGTCTAACATTAAAATAACGCTGGTCTAACATTAGAATAACGTTGGTCTAACATTAGAATAACGCTGGTCTAACATTAGAATAACGTTGATCTAACATTAGAATAACGCTGGTCTAACGCTGGTCTAACATTGAAATAACGCTGGTCTAACATTAGAATAACGTTGGTCTAACATTAGAATAACGCTGGTCTAACATTAGAATAACGTTGGTCTAACATTAGAATAACGTTGGTCTAACGCTGGTCTAACATTAAAATAACGCTGGTCTAACATTATAATAACGTTGGTCTAACATTAGAATAACGCTGGTCTAACATTAGAATAATGTTGGTCTAACATTATAATAACGTTGGTCTAACATTAGAATAACGCTGGTCTAACATTAGAATAACGTTGGTCTAACATTAGAATAACGTTGGTCTAACATTAGAATAACGCTGGTCTAACGCTGGTCTAACATTAAAATAACGCTGGTCTAACATTAGAATAACGTTGGTCTAACATTAGAATAACGCTGGTCTAACATTAGAATAACGTTGATCTAACATTAGAATAACGCTGGTCTAACGCTGGTCTAACATTGAAATAACGCTGGTCTAACATTAGAATAACGCTGGTCTAACATTAGAATAACGTTGGTCTAACATTAGAATAACGTTGGTCTAACGCTGGTCTAACATTAAAATAACGCTGGTCTAACATTATAATAACGTTGGTCTAACATTAGAATAACGCTGGTCTAACATTAGAATAATGTTGGTCTAACATTATAATAACGTTGGTCTAACATTAAAATAACGCTGGTCTAACATTAGAATAACGTTGATCTAACATTAGAATAACGCTGGTCTAACGCTGGTCTAACATTGAAATAACGCTGGTCTAACATTAGAATAACGTTGGTCTAACATTAGAATAACGCTGGTCTAACATTAGAATAACGTTGGTCTAACATTAGAATAACGCTGGTCTAACATTAGAATAACGTTGGTCTAACATTAGAATAACGTTGGTCTAACATTAGAATAACGCTGGTCTAACGCTGGTCTAACATTAAAATAACGCTGGTCTAACATTATAATAACGTTGGTCTAACATTAGAATAACGCTGGTCTAACATTAGAATAATGTTGGTCTAACATTATAATAACGTTGGTCTAACATTAGAATAATGTTGGTCTAACATTAGAATAACGCTGGTCTAACATTAGAATAATGTTGGTCTAACATTAGAATAACGCTGGTCTAACATTAGAATAACGCTGGTCTAACATTAGAATAAAGTTGGTCTAACATTAGAATAACGCTGGTCTAACATTAGAATAATGTTGGTCTAACATTAGAATAACGCTGGTCTAACACTGGTCTAACATTAGAATAACGCTGGTCTAACATTAAAATAACGTTGGTCTAACATTAGAATAACGCTGGTCTAACATTAGAATAACGCTGGTCTAATGCTGGTCTAACATTAGAATAACGCTGGTCTAACATTAAAATAACGCTGGTCTAACACTGGTCTAACATTAGAATAATGTTGGTCTAACATTAGAATAACGCTGGTCTAACATTAGAATAATGTTGGTCTAACATTAGAATAACGCTGGTCTAACATTAGAATAACGTTGGTCTAACATTAGAATAACGCTGGTCTAACATTAGAATAATGTTGGTCTAACATTAGAATAACGCTGGTCTAACGCTGGTCTAACATTAGAATAACGCTGGTCTAACATTAAAATAACGTTGGTCTAACATTAGAATAACGCTGGTCTAACATTAGAATAACGCTGGTCTAACATTAGAATAACGCTGGTCTCAGTCTCCTGCTCTGTCGGTCACATGTCGGCTCGTTAACTTGGTGAATGCAGCTCTGTGTTGAGCAGCTGACGTGTCCGTGTAGCGTGTAGCGTGTTCTTCCCAGCAGCAGGTGAACATACACACTCTGATTAATCTCGTTAGCAGTGATTGATTATTCTGAGCTCTGACACCATGTTTGTTCTCACGTCTCCGTGACGCTGTGCAGGAAAAGAGCTGTTTGTTTCTTTACGGCACATTTTAACCTGTTAAAGTCAAACAGGAAGTACAGTTCATCAAACAGGAAGTACAGTTGATTGCTCATTGCATTCTGTCTCTGTCTCGTTACCTATAGTTCCCACGTCTCACCTGGACATCACGGAGAGAGAGACGTGAGTTGTTTATTAAAAACTCCATCAAGCTGTTTTTTATTGTTTTCATGTGTTCGTTAATTTATTAAAATATTTCTGTTTCCTGTTTCAGAGGCGAGACAGCGCTCCATAAAGCCGCCTCTTCCTGTCAGAGGAGCATCTGTCACTACCTGGTGGAGGGAGGGGCGTCGCTCATGAAGACTGACCTGCAGGTAAACCAGCACTCACCTGGAACAAGAGCTAAATGCTAACAGCTATGCTATCAGCAGTGTTGGCTAAATCACTTAAAAACTACAAACTGACTCATTGTCGACATTGTAGCTGCTGAACAATGAACTACAGCTAACTTAGCTAGCTACTGAGCTAGTCAACAATACAATCCTATGGCTAACATAAGCAAGCTAGCTAAGAACACACAACTTGGAAGTTGGGCTAAGCGCCTGCCTATACCTGCATCAAGCTAACTGATCCAAGCTAACTGAGCTAACTGATCCAGCAAACAAGTCGAAGCTCCTGCTCAAAGTAACACAATTCACATCAGTAAACGTAAATACTGAATTACAAACTGTAATCCCGTACACGATAAATTACTAAAATAAAGTAATTACATTACTGAGTAACTGTGCATCACAACGTTAACATACCCACAGCAACAATGCTAACATGCTAAAGCTAAGCAGGTATAATGTTTAACAAACTTAGTTTAGCACATTAGCATGCTAACATTTGCTAACTAGCCGTGAACGCAGTGTGCAGCCGAGGCTGATGGGAAAGATTAATAAAATAACTTGTTTTTAAATTTAACAGTTACAGTCAGGTGGAGTTCAGTTTCCTGAATGTTTCCTGAATGTTTCCTGGATGTTTTCTGGATGTTTCTTGGATGTTTCCTGGATGTTTCCTGGATGTTTTCACAGTGTAACTCTAACGTTGTGACGTGTAAACGTGCTGGTCACAGTTGAAGTTTCAGAGCAGCGGCAGCTTCCTGTTCTTCGTGGCGTTCTCAGGCGCCGTGGCAGCCACCAGCCGGAGCCCCCCCCCCTTTAATGGACCTCCAGCAGTATTTGACCCACTTCTATAAAGTGATTAATGTTGTGTGTCATTGAGAAACGAAGCGCCGCGGGATCCCCGGCCTCGCGCCGACACACACAAAGGCCGAGCCTCTCGGTTGTCATGGTGAAGCCAGTGGTAACAGGAAGCAGCTCATAATCTCAGTTTTCTCCAGCGAATGAAAAGAGTTCATGTGTTTGTTAAAGTGAAGCGTGAGACGACACTTCATGATCCCACACTTAAATATCCCACACTTTATCATCACACACTTATATTATATATATATATCTGTATATGTACTTTTACATTAAACATTTGATCTGAAGAAATGTTTCAGAAATGTTACATTTGAAATATTTCAGTAAAGAAAAATAAAAAATAAAATTTCGTCCACGTAAAATAATAAATATAAAACAATATTCTGATTAATCACATATTAATTATAATGACAGTTTGTCGTCCACGCGATGTTTAAACATTCTCTGTGCAGCGTCTGTGTAACGTTCAGAAAACTCTTGTTAACAGCGACACCTTTGGCCATTCAGTGAACTGCAGCCAGCTTCAGTGACAAACTGACATACTTAGATTAACGTTACTATAACGTTAACGTTAAAAATGCATGTTCGTGTTCTGGATCAGTTCTGGATCGTGGTCTTCTATAAACTGGGTCTGGATCTAACGTCCACGCTCTGTGTTTCAGGGTGAGACGCCTAAACAGCGCGCTGAGAAGGCCAACGACCACGAGCTGGCTGAGTATCTGGAGAACCGCCAACATTACCAGATGATCCAGAGAGAAGACCAGGAGACGGCGGTCTGAGGTCCACCCTGTCCGTCCACAACCTCCGTCTGTCTTTAGGACTGTCATTTAATTTTTCCTCCACCCGTCAACAGACCGGGTCCACAGACCGGGTCCATGAGTTAGAGCTTGTTGTCTGCTGTATATTTTCTTTGCTTTAATTTAGCGGCTTGGTTTGGACGTCCGTCTGTCCGTCTGTCCGTCCTCGCTCTGAAGGACACTAATGTGGATCAAACTGAAGACGCTCAGATCTCCAGACTGTGTTTGAATGCAGCTTTCATCAGCGCTCTGACCTCAGCGTGTCACATGACCGGCGTGCGTCCAGCAGCTGCTCGGAGCGAACACTGAGCGCTTTCATCGTCTGCAGCTGAACTTTAGACGCTTCGGCCTGCTCGGGTAGGACGGCTGCAAAAACGTTTCTTCAACGTTCTCGTGACGTTTGGATGTTTGTTTACTCACAAAGTGTTTGTTGACATATTTAACGTAGATCAATGAAACTATTTATGACTTATTGTAGATAATCACATGATCAAACACACTTTAGATATGTGTGACATCATCAGGACGCTTCGTGGTGACGCCCGTATATGGTCAGTGTTTGAATATTTAAACAGAAGCTGGAGCCAGATTCAAAGTCTGTATTAATGACATCATCAGTCAGGATGACATCATCAGTCAGGATGACATCATCAGTCAGGATGACATCATACTGTATGATATTAATAATGTTTGTTTGGTTTGATCATTTCTGAGAGATCTGCAATAAAAGCATGTCAGATACAACTTGCTGTGAGGACAATCCACTTCCTGTGAGGACAAGTATATACATATACATAAGTATATAGATATATATATAAGTAAGTATACACATAAACATAAGTTGTATATCGTTAGCGATGTAAAGACGTGTTCGGGTTCGTCACTCTGCTCTGTGGATTTCATCGTCTACACTTCATAATATCATTCAAAGATTCAGCCAATCAGAAGGAAGGGAACATTGAGAAAACATTGAGGAAACATTGAGAGAACACTGAGAGAACATTGAGGAAACATTAAGGAAATATTGATGAAACATTGAGAGAACATTAATTAATTAAAACAGTTGGTGTCATGGCTCAGCTGTTCTCCACAGTCCATTTTAAAGAGACTGAATCAGCGCTGACTGTTTCTGTCTCATCATTTTAAAACTTTAAAACTCTGTGACATCATCACAGTCTGAAGTCTATTGGCTGAGCAGGAAGTCGTGGGCGGGGCCAGTTCAGAAACACCAGGAAGTGAGAAAACCTTTTTGGTGTGTGCGCCCGGCGAGCGCTTCTCATTGGACTGAACAGGCGCCATCTGCCAACCCTGCATGTGGTCTCAGAGAGTCCATCAGAATCCTGAAGGGGGACAGGAAGGTCCCCCCTCCCCTCCCCCGCTCGCTGTTAACAATGGCCGCCACGCATGACTGAGCCATCAGAGCGCCGCCAGAGTTTCATTCTTCAGCTTGTTTTTCAGCCCAGACTCTGACACAGGACTTTAGACCAGGTCCAGAACCAGGAGGGTCCAGAACCAGGAGGGTCCAGGATCTTTGAGGGTCATCATAAAAGTCAGACAGAAACTTCTGAACAATAAATACAATCAAATAAAAACACGTTTTGAAACAACAACACAACACATGAATACTCAAATACAATTAAGAATGTACTGAAAGCAAAGAGTGTGCATATATATATATATATATATATATATATATATATATATATATACATATATATACATATATATATATATATATATATATATATATATATATATATATATATATATATATATAAACTGTGCTAACAGCAGCTAACAAACTGAGCTAACATGAGCTAACAGCAGCTACAGCTGTCAGCAGTTTACTTCACTGTCCATCAGGAAACTCTGTAAATCAGAGAGTTGAGGTTAATGTTGGTTTTTGAACTTTGACCTCCGTCTCAAACCTGCTCACTTCAACCTCTGAACGACAAACAGCGACCACAGTATGAGCAAATATTAGCTGACAGACACACCCAACATGTACACACACACACACACACACACACAACATGTACACACACACACACACACACTTCATGTTAATGAGCTGGGCTTCTTTTGTTCCTCAGGGTCTGGATTAAAGCTTGTGATGTCACCATGAGGCGTGTGTGTGTGTGCGTGTGTGTGTGTGTGCGTGTGTGTGTGTGTGTGTGTGAGGGGATGTTGAGCAGCAGCTGAAGGCGGCGTCAGAAGGCGACGACTCTTCGGCTCGACTGGCTGCTCTCTGAGCTCGGCGCGTAAGTTTTTATGATTTCATCACATTTGAACAAATCTGTGTTTCTTTAATTTATTTTATTTTATTTTATTTGTTTAGTTTATTTAATAAAGATTTAAGATCAGAGCTGAAACGATCAGCTGATTCATCGTTTAGTTGATCAGAAAATTTATGTGAAACTTTTAAAAATCATTGATTCATCGACTGAATGTGATTTAAAATAATTCATGTTGAATATTTTGAAACTGATTTTTAACTGTCGGTCAGTTTGAATATTTCTCAGTTTAATTTCCTGTTTTATAAATCAATGAATCAATAAACTGATCAGCAGGTTAATTCATCAGAAAGTCAACAGGAAACTTTAGAATGTTTCTGACTTTATTTTGAAAGGATTTTACGTCACACGTTAAGAATCTAAATATTTTATTCTGAAAGAAAGTTTCAGTTTCCTGTTTTCATGTCTTCATTTTAAGATTTAATCATTTAATATTTTGTTTTATGTTTTTATGTTCAGTTTATTTCTGAAAACTGAGAAATGAGACGTTTGTTCATGATTTGACTTTTTTCTGCTTCAGTTTGTAATTTTCACATTTTTAATTTTCATAAATTGAAACATTGTGTTTCAGTTTCTTTTTATTTGAGATCAAAATGTCTGAGGAGACGATCACTTCCTCGTTTCATCGCCACGACCGCACCTTTGCTGTCAGACACCTGAAACTGTCTGTCTGTCTGTCTGTCTGTCAGGTTTGAAGCGTCTCTCTGTGTTTCCGGATGTTTCAGAGTGAACTCTGAGATTTCAGGAGGAAGTTCCTCTAAATGTTGTTCCTCGCTCTGAACCAAAGGGAGCATCCCATTTCTTTTCTTCATGCTAAGATTTCATTGTTTTCTTATGCAAATGAGTTTCTATTCAGGCTGGGGGGGTGTTCAGCTCCTGAGACGTGGCATGGAGGCCTGGTGTGTTGAGCTTTAGAGAAATGAAACCAGGCTAGAGGAGGCTTTGTTTTGGCCCAATGAATCAGTATTCTTTTGAGGGGGAATCTAAAGGGCTCTTTCAGACGCTGCTTGGCCTCCTCCTCCTCCTGCTCCTCCTCCTCCTCCTCCTCCTCTTCTTCATTGATGGAGGACAGACTGGAGGCCTGCTGAGAGCCGGTTCTTTCCTCATAAAAGGCCCCAGGAGGAGGAGAGGAGCAGGATTTGCTCTGCCAGCTGACATGTGAAAGAGGAGCATTGCTTTAATGGAGGCCTGAAAGAGAGTCTGTCATCTCTGCACACAATAACAACAGACACAGAGAGAGGGGCTTTATGGGTAATTGACTCTCCACATTTCTGCAGCGAGCTGATGGATGCCGCCATCAGAACACTGCAGAAATGTGTTAATATTGTCGAGAAATCAACCAAAATGTGAACGTGAGAACAGGAGCGGCGTCTGAATACATTAGCCTACTTCTATAATCCTTGCTGTCGTACAATAGTCCGATTATTTGGCTTAGCGTATCGGCTGAAAGGAGAGCAGATTTCATTTGGACTCAATTTGGACCATCTGGCTCCAAAATCCGGGTCGGATCACACTACAGCCAAACATCATGGCAGCCGTCATGTCGCACAACAACAATGCTGAAAAAACGTCCAGATAACTCAGAAATAACTGTTAAAAACTGCAGAAGTCTTCACGAGATCGGAGTCTGAACATCGATGAGTTCACTGCTAAAAGACTGCTGTTTGTTTCCACCTCTAACATCGCGATCTTTCGTGTTTTTGTCTCTGCAGAATGCGAAGTTTGTTTTCAGTGACGTTGCTGCTGCTCCTGGTCCTGACGCTCAGCGCCGAGGCCAACAGAAGAGCCAAAACTCACAAAGGTGAATCCGACACTGGTTCCTGAAGGCATCACTTACTACTTATTCTATAACCAGAGCCTCATCTGAACGCTTAAATCATTATCATTAAATAATCGTTATCATTAACTCATTATTTCATGATGATAATTATTTTAAGATGCTGACTCATTATTTGGAGATATAAAACTGACTTTACTGTGCAGGTCACAAACAGTTCACAGACTTCACAGCGAAGGAGACGTCTTGTGTTAAAGTTCATAAATGAAACATATTTACATGTTCTGGATTTTTACACAGCGGAGGAGGAGATGTTTAACGAGCTGGAAAAAAGACATCAGACTGAAGTGTTCAAAGTATTTTTAGATTCTTTCTACAGTTTATTTAGCCTAACACGAGCTCTCTGTTCCAACAGGCGGTAAACATGATATATCCAGACCAGCTTCAGAGTGCTCCACTGCAGAGACTCAGTACGGCAAATGTGTTCCCGAACACGGAGACTGTGGAGATGGTCTAAGAGAGGCAACCTGCAAAGACCGCACCGACAAGATCCACTGCAAGATCCCCTGCAACTGGAAGAAGGACATCAGTAAGGCGAACACCAACAAACAACAACAAACAGCAACAAACAGCAACAAACACCGTCAAACACCAACAAACAGCAACAAACACCGTCAAACACCAACGAACAACAACAAACACCAACGAACACCAACAAACAGCAACAAACAGCAACAAACAGTCAAACACCAACGAACAGCAACAAACAGTCAAACACCAACAAACAGCAACAAACACCAATGAACACCGTCAAACACCAACAAACAGCAACAAACACTGTCAAACACCAACGAACAGCAACAAACAGTCAAACACCAACGAACAGCAACAAACACCGTCAAACACCAACGAACAGCAACAAACAGCAACAAACACCGTCAAACACCAACTAACACCAACGAACAGCAACAAACACCGTCAAACACCAACAAACAGCAACAAACAGCAACAAACAATGTCAAATACTGTCAAACACCAACGAACACCGTCAAACACCAACAAACACTAACGAACACCAACGAACACCGTCAAACACTAACAAACACCGTCAAACACCAACAAACACTGTCAAACACCAGCAAACACCAACGAACACCGTCAAACACCAACGAACACCGTCAAACACCAACAAACACTGTCAAATACTGTCAAACACCAACAAACACCGTCAAACACCAACAAACACTGTCAAACACCAACAAACACTGTCAAATACTGTCAAACACCAACAAACACTGTCAAATACTGTCAAACACCAACAAACACCGTCAAACACCAACAAACACTGTCAAATACTGTCAAACACCAACAAACACCGTCAAACACCAACAGACACTGTCAAACACCAACAAACACCGTCAAACACCAACAAACACTGTCAAACACCAACAAACACCAACGAACACCAACGAACACCGTCAAACACCAACAAACACTAACGAACACCGTCAAACACTAACAAACACCGTCAAACACCAACAAACACCATCAAACACCAGCAAACACCAACGAACACTGTCAAACACCAACAAACACCATCAAACACCAACAAACAGCAACAAACACTGTCAAACACCAAGAAACACCAACGAACACCAACGAACACCGTCAAACACCAACAAACACTAACGAACACCAACGAACACCGTCAAACACTAACAAACACCGTCAAACACCAACAAACACCGTCAAACACCAGCAAACACCAACGAACACCGTCAAACACCAACAAACACCGTCAAATACTGTCAAACACCAACAAACACCTTCAAACACCAACAAACACCGTCAAATACTGTCAAACACCAACAAACACCATCAAACACCAACAAACACCGTCAAATACTGTCAAACACCAACAAACACCGTCAAACACCAACAAACACTGTCAAACACCAGCAAACACCAACGAACACCGTCAAACACCAACGAACACCGTCAAACACCAACAAACACTGTCAAATACTGTCAAACACCAACGAACACCGTCAAACACCAACAAACACTAACAAACACCGTCAAACACCAACGAACACCAACGAACACCAACGAACACCGTCAAACACCGACAAACACCAACGAACACCGTCAAACACCAACGAACACTGTCAAACACCAACAAACAGCAACAAACAGTCAAACACCAACGAACAGCAACAAACACCGTCAAACACCAACAAACAGCAACGAACACCGTCAAATACTGTCAAACACCAACAAACACCGTCAAACACCAACAAACACCAACGAACACTGTCAAATACTGTCAAACACCAACAAACACCAACAAACAACAACAAACACTGTCAAATACTGTCAAACACCAACAAACACCGTCAAACACCAACAAACACCAACGAACACCAACGAACACCGTCAAACACCAACAAACACTAACAAACACCGTCAAACACCAACAAACACTGGTGTTTGACAGTGTTTGTTGGTCCTTGATGGTGTTTGTGTCTGTGAAAAACCAACGAACAGCAACAAACACCAACAAACACCGTCAAACACCAACAAACACCGTCAAACACCAACAAACACTGTCAAATCAAATCAAATCAAATCAAATCAAATTTTATTTGTATAGCCCAAATTCACAAAACACATTTTGCCTCAGAGGGCTTTACAATCTGTACAGGGAGTGACATCCTCTGTCCTCAGACCCTCTGTCCTTAGACCCTCTGTCCTCAGACCCTCTGTCCTTAGACCCTCGGTTCGAGTGAGGAAAAACTTGCCCACAAAAACCCTTTTAAAAGGAAAAAGGGTGGAAGAAACCTCAGGAAGAGCCACAGAGGAGGGATCCCTCTCCCAGGACGGACAGACGTGCAATAGATGTCACATGTACAGAACAAATCAACAGAGACATATTGTACAATTACAATGAATGATAAAATGATTACAGTATACGGAGTACACAGAGATATGGTAACAATAATGACAGTAATAATATAAGTAGTGGACGTCGTGCAGGACCACAGCAGCAGCCACGATCCATGAGAACCTGCTGGACGAGAGAGCACAGAAACTCCGGGGAAGAAGTTTAGTTAGTAACATGCATTAACATGCATTAATGAGACATGTATGTTTACAGATGGTGATGGTGATGGAGAGAGAGAGAGAGAGAGAGAGAGAGAGAGAGAGAGAGAGAGAGAGAGAGATTTGAGTAGAGTTTTCAGTAAAGGGAGATGTGACTGCATCTTCAACCAATACCATGCCTGACTAGGCATAACCCTGAGAGAGAGAGACAGAGAGAGAAAGGAGGGAGAGGGAGTCCCCTGGCAGTCTAGTCCTATAGCGGCATAACTAAGGGATGACCTGAGCCAGCCCTAACTATAAGCTCTATCAAAAAGGAAAGTCTTAAGTCTACTCTTAAAAGTGTTGACCGTGTCTGCCTCCCGAACCCAAAATGGTAGTTTGTTCCACAGAAGAGGAGCTTGGTAGCTGAAAGCTCTGGCTCCCAGTCTACTTTTGGAAACACTGTCAAACACCAACAAACACCATCAAACACTGTCAAACACCAACAAACACCAGCAACAAACACCATGTGACGGTGTGCGATGCCTCAGTAAACCGTCAGCGTACTGAAGCTTTGTGTCCCTTCAGGTGACTGTAAGTATAAGTTCGGCCCGTGGGGATCCTGCGACGCCACCACCAACACCAAGAGCCGATCAGGAACGCTGAAGCGAGCACTGTTCAACGCCGAGTGTCAAACCACCGTCAAGGTGTCCAAACCTTGTTCCCCCAAAGTGAAGAAGACCAGAGGTGAGACCTGAAGTACTCGAGTAAAAATACTGTAAAAATAATATTGTCTTTGTACTGATTGGATGAACGTGTTTAATTTGAGTGATGTGACACATGCACCTCTGAGGTCTTATGCTAAGCTAACAGGGCTATAATCAATATCTTATACTAGCAATAATCAATCATTGATGTCTGTGGAGTTTTGATGTCTCTCAGCTCATTGTTTTGGTTTCATGGCTCTTACAGTGATCGCACATTAGTTTGTTTCTGCTGCCCCATGTGGCCAAAATCAGTTACTGCAGGCCCCAAAAATCACAAACAAACTCAGCAGGATGAATATTAGATGTTATTTCAGGAGGTGCTTCAACAATTTTTTAAACTCAACACAAAAATCACAAAGAAAAATCTCCTGCATGACGAGTTTGTATTTCAGTTTCATCCAGTGTCAAGGATTTAGAGCCATCTAGTGGTGAAGCTGCAGACTACAACTAAATAAATAAATAAATAAAGCAGTCGCCTGGCAAAACACGAAAAACATGAAAAACCAAAATATAGATCCAAAGTTTAGTTTGTCTGCTCTGGGCTCCTGCAGAAACATCATGGTGACTGTCTGTGGATATAAAGTCTCATTCTGAGGTCACAACAACATAACGAGTTATTAATCTGACACAGTGGACCTTTAAAAGAACCTGTCAGACTGGATTCAGGTAAAAATAAAAACACTTTGAACTTCCTGCTGAACTTTTTATTTTCACTGTAAATATAAAAATTTTTGTAACATTAAAAAAAGATTTAAAATCATCACCAGATAAAGTTCAGAGATCTCGGAGCGGCTCATCGTGACGTCATCGATGAACTCTCGTTTCTCTTCTTCAGGGGACAAAAAGTCAAACTGATGGACGGACACGAAGACGCGATGATGTGAAGACGTGAAGACAGACGGCGGGATTGGTTCGTCGTCCTCCAGCTGAACAATGGTCTTCATCAAACACACAAACAAACCGAGAGACTCCTCCAAACACACCAACCACCTTTGATTTCACTTTTCTTCTTGTTTGACTCTGATTTGATGTTTCTGTGTTTAAATGTGTGGAAAGCTCCTGATAGATAACAATGAATAATTCTGTCCTCATAGTTCATAGTTTGTATTAACAGTGAAGATAGATGGAGCGTTAAATTAACCAAACGAGACGTTGTGATGGCTCTCGATGGTCCGGACGTTGCTCTGTTTTAGAATCTCTTTGAAATTTGTACAAAATTAGAAACTCGCATGAATCTGTGATGACGAAATCTATAAAATCTATTTTTTGAACTGTAGATTATCGACACTGCAAGATGAGACTGTATAAATGAAACACTGTACATTGTTCTGGTGACGTCTGCTCTGTTCATTCACGTTAGCAAACATGCTAACACATCCACAACCAGCTGATCATACACTACATGTACAGTTAGTGTGTTTACATGTATGTTAGCCTGCTTCTAGCGTGTTAGCTTTTAGCCTGACAGCATCTCTCCAGGTCTGTGTTCAAGGTAAGAAAACAGGGAAGTTAAAAAACTAGCTAAGCTAACAATAATAGCTAACATTAGTTAGTGTTAGTTAACGAGCTAATGAGCTAACGTTAGACGAAATCCAGACGATTCAGAAAAAGTGAAGTGTATTTAACGTTAGCTAAGGGCTAATGTTAGCATTCGTCTGTGGACAGACTCTGTTAGCTTACGTGACGGATGACCACATGAACTTTAATGAGCGTGAGTCAAACATGAACATGTAAAATATATTTTATAATATTACGATTACAGGAAATGATAAATGACACATTAGCATGAACAGTTAGCATTAGCATGATTCCAGGCTAACCTGAGGAGGTAAATAAAGCTAGCATCGCGTAAAGTGACCAAACTCCACGTAAACATAAAACTCGTCCATGACGAGCCTCCAGCAGCTGCCGCCGCTGGCCTCAGCAGAGCTTCCTGCCGCGGCAGCGCAGCAGGCTGCAGAAGGTCTTCCTGAAGGTGACGTTGCACAGGGCGTAGCAGCCCGGGTTGATAGCGCTGTTGATGTAACAGAGCCAGTACCCAGTGGTCCATAGGACGCTGGGGACGCACACGTGACAGAAGGCGGCGACCACCGACAAAATGTTGTACGGTGTCCAGGTGACGATGAAGGTCAGCAGGATGGCAAGGATGGTCTTGGTGACCCTCCTCTCCCTTGCCACCACTCGACGCCGCCGTCTCTCCTGAGACTTGAAGCTGGGACAGGAGGAGAACGCCGCCAAGGCGGTGCGGTGGAGGTCGGTGTTGGATGAAGATTCGTTTTCGATCTTGTTGTAGTCGTCGTCGTCTTTGGCGTGGCGTGCGGCGGTCCGAGCGTGACACTGCTGAGGAGACGGACAGACGTCTGATGGCTCCGAGGTGTCGGCAGGACTTCTGGACGCCTTCCGGTTCGTTCTGGTCTTTGGCGTGCTGGACTCTGATTGGTTCAGAGACAGGTCAGAGCCCGGATCACTGGACACCCATCGCTGTTTCAAGAGGAAATCTTTGATGGACGGACTGGACGTCCTGACCGTGCCGCGCTCTGACCGGAGCACGTTCAGTCGGCTGCGGCTGGCGGCGGACAGGTGGCCGTACAAGGCGATCATGACGAGTGCCGGCAGGTAAAAGGAAGGAAGTGTTGTCGCCAAGGTGACGGCAGGGCTGGCGAGCAGCTGAGTGTAACACTTCCCGTCAGGGACGACACGTCTGCCGCCATCCGTCTGCCAGCAGAGGATGGCGGGTACCCAGATGATGAAGGACAGCAGCCAGGCGGCGGCGATCATCAGACCGGCCATCCTGCCAGTCCGCCGTGCCGGGTAGCTGAACGGCCGCGTCATGCAGAGGTACCGGTCCAAACTGATGATCAGCAGGTTCATGACGGAGGCGTTGCTCACCACGTGGTCCACGACCAGCCACATGTCACAGATGGCGGCGCCCAGCGGCCAGCGGCCCCGCAGCAGGTACAGCGCGTACAGGTTCATGGACACCAGGCCGACGATCAGGTCAGCCACCGCCAGGCTCAACAGGAAGTAGTTGTTGACGGTCCGCAGGTGACGGTTCACCTTCACGGATACGATAACCAGCACGTTGCCCAGGACAGTGACGGCGCTCAGGGAGGTGGTTACCATGGCGATGAGGACCAGCTGAGCCGTGCCGTACGGACACGTCGCGGCCGTGATTGCAGGCTGACAGGAGGTGTTGATGCAGGGGTGGAGCCAGACGGAGGCGTTGAAGTCGGGCTCGGGTCCCATGTCAGCTGAAAAAGACGGACAAGTTATAAAAACGTGATGATGTGGGAAGTAATGTAATCAGAAGAAATACTCGAGTACAGCTGGACACAGTTACATTTGATTTATTTTGTTTTCTTCAGATTTTTTCTTTAAAAATATTAAATATTAAACAAAAACTCAAATGTCAACTTCATTTATTCATATTTATTAATTATAGTTAAAGTCATTAAAAACTAAAACATGTTGAAACTGACTGACTGTCGGTGTTCAAATATTAAACATGATTCATCCTGATAATTAATCCATAATTAAGATCATCAATAACAAATAATTAATTCAGAATTCTTTAAATATTAAGAAAGAACATTTTAATCCACTTTACCTCCTGATCCCAGAACAGTTAATGTTTGTCCACTTAATGTTGGACCTCCTGGTCTCAGACCTCCTCGTGTTGGACCTCCTCGTGTTGGACCTCCTGTTGCTGCCTGGCTCACATCACCTCCTCTCTGCGTCTCCTCCGCCCGTCAGCAGCAGCTTCAGTTTATAAGTGGAGGTGGAGGATTCCCTCATTAACAGACGCTCCGCCCGTCTCCACCACATCATGCAGCATCAGCTGACCTCAGATCAGCGTCCTGTGAGCTGACACTGTGTTTCTGTTTCTGTCCAATAAAAGAGTTCACGTCTGTTTACGGTCACGTTAAAGTACAAACACTGGGAACCACACATGCAGACAGCATCTGTTAAAGACACAGCGGTCTGAACCAGAACTCTCAGATTTGGACTCCTGCTTTCTTCTGTTCTTATTAAAAGTGTTTCATCAGATCAAACTCAGTGGTGTCGTTGGTCTTCGTGGATGAAGGAGCTCTGAAGCGTTTGGACGTGTCGTCATCGAGCAACATAAACATAAATGTAACGTTCAGCAGACGTGTTGGACAAAATAATGGAAACACTTATGTATATGTACTTTAAAGTATGTTCAAGTTAGTCACACGTTTGTCTTCTGATACTTCTGGATACATATATACACACATATACATACACATACATACATATACACACACACACACACACACACACACACACATATATATATATATATATATATATATATATATATATATATATATATATATATATATATATATATGTATATAAATATATATATATATATAAAATATATATATATATATATATATATATATATATATATATATATATATATATATATATATATATATATGTGTGTGTGTGTGTGTGTGTGTGTATGTGTATGTATATATGTATATATTATATATACACAAATTTGTCTTCTGGATTCATATTCATATACATATGTGTATATACATATATACGCGTACATATATACATGCGTATACGTGCATGTACATGTATGTGTTCTCAAACGGTGGTCTGTGGACCGCTGATGGTACGCAGACAGACAAACACAGGTCTGATTTTGATGTTTGAACCGTCGCCGTCGTCATGGAGACCTTTCTGACTGATCTATGACATCATCACATCTGTCTGATCTTTGTGATGACATCACATAAACATGGAGGATCTTCACGTCCTGAAGAAAGTTTCTCTGAAAGTTTCGACACGAGGTGATTTTCTTTTTTGAATATTTGTTGAACATCTAGTGGTGACGACTGAACAGCCCTCACCTCAGTTTGTCCCTTCAGAGCTGCTGTAGCCTCCATGACAGAGGAGCTGCTGCCTCATCCTCAGGTCACAAACATTTAAATTAATTCATTAATTATTCTGTCAATCTAAAGACCACCTGACAGTGATGACATCACACACGTGTCATGGCTCAGCTGATCAATAATGGTCGACACGTCCTGACAGAAAAACTCAAAGTTTTTAATGACATCACGTCTAAAAGTCGAAGCTGTACAGACGCAGCAGGTCAGCTGACACAGGTACCTTTCACTGACCAGGTGCATTATGGGAGGCGCTCATCATTCACAGGAGAGGGAGGGGGCGGGGACACACACATGACCCCGCCCCCTCCAAACACACACACACACACACACAAAAAAAAACTGACACAAGATCAGCCAATCAGACGCTTTCAAATGTTCATGATCAAGTAAAGTCAGTCTGTCACCTGACGACAGGTCGCCATGGAAACGAGGACCACCTGCAGAGTACAAGGATAAAAAGAAACAGGCTCCACCCCCTCCACGTCTTCATAGGTCCGTTAAAGCCCCGCCCACCATGCAGCCCCGCCCACTACATCACGTACAACTTAAACAGTACAGGTGTGTGTGAGAGTGTGTGTGTGTGTGAGTCTGTGTGTGTGTGAGAGTGTGTGTGAGTGTGTGTGTGTGTGTGAGTGTGTGTGAGAGTGTGTGAGTGTGTGTGAGAGTGTGTGAGTGTGTGAGTCTGTGTGTGTGTGAGAGTGTGTGAGTGTGTGTGTGTGTGTGTGAGAGTGTGTGAGTGTGTGAGTGTGTGTGAGTGTGTGAGAGTGTGAGAATATAAATGAAGCAGCAGAGCAACGACCAAAGAAATAAAATAAAGTAAAATAATAAAATAAAAATAATAAAGTAGAAAAAAAAAACTAAAAATAAAGTAAAAGAAAAGAAAAAATAAAGAAAATAACAAATAGAACAAAATAAAAATAAAACATAAAATAAAATAAAATAAACAAAATAAAATAAACTAAATAAAATAAAATAAAATAAACTAAATAAAATAAAATAAAATAAACAAAATAAAATAAACAAAATAAAATACATAAAATAAACAATAAAATAAAATAAAATAAACAAAATAAAATAAAATAAATAAAATAAAATAAAATAAACAAAATAAAATAAAATAAACAAAATAAAATAAAATAAAATAAAATAAACAAAATAAAATAAAATAAAATAAAATAAAATAAAATAAAATAGCACTTGATCAAAAAATTCAAGTTTTTTTCTTAAGAGGGGGAGGAGGGAGGAGGGGGCGGGACCCAGTGTGAACACACCAATCAGACTGCTCCACCACAGGAAGTCGACTGTAAAGCTGCGTCAGGTGAGAACAGTAACCTTCAGGTAATCATCAGGTAATCATCAGGTAACCATCAAAGTTTGTCTTCACGTCGTCACAGGAAGTGATGTCATGGCTCTGACAGGTAAATATTGATTGCAGCGATCAGAACTCTGACATCATCACAGAGCAGCGTTTCTATTGGCCGATCTTGATCATGATTTAACTTTAGGACCACAAACAGGACCAGGACCAGGACCAGAACCAGGGCCTGACTCGTTCTGGTCTTCATGATCGTCGATGATTCTCAAACTGTTTCCTGTTCAGGCTTTTATTTTGAAAATTCACTGATTCTGTTTATTGTTTATGACTTCCTGTCAGCTGTGCATCACGTTAGCGTTCTTATTAGCATGTTAGCGTTAGCATGATGTTAGCCACAGAACCAGGACTTCCTGCGGTGGACACACACACACACACACACACACACACACACATAGTGCAACATGGTTGGTGATGTCAGAGGGTGGGGGTGGAGGAGGACATGATGGCCCCGCCCCCTCTGTGAGCTAAAGTTCAGTTGTCTGTGATTGGACAGTACCCGCGGAGTCCCGCCTCCCCTCCGTCGTCATGGTAACACAGTACACACAGACACATAGTGCTGAATTCACTGAAACACTTCAATCACACGATTCACATCAAGTTTCACATCACATGGCACCGGCGCCGCAACGAGCCGCACGGCGAGGCGGGGTGGGTCAGGGCGGGGCGGGTCAGGGCCTGGTACCACGCCCCCTCCACCCCCCCTCATGGCACTGTGACGCCTCCGTTCAGGTCGAAGCCCTTTCTGACGAGGAATGATGGCGGCTCAGCTTCAGTCCGGGTTAAGTGCAGAGGAAGTGCACGCCAACGGCAACGCTTCGTTGGGGGGGGGGGGGGGGGGCGGGGGGGGGCGGGGGGTTCTCGTGTCCCTTCGTTTCCAGGCGGGAGACCCCGTGCGAGTCAAAGCAGCACCCATTCTGTGAGTTAAGGCTTCGAGGAGCGCCCTCTGCTGGACCCGGCGACCACCGAAGCTCGGCTTCTCTTGGCCAATAGGAGAACTACCTGCTGTACGGGTCGCCGGGGTAACTGTGGGGAGGGGCGACCCCGCCACCGCCGCCAGGGAGGGGGAGGGGGCTGTGAGTGGAGGAGGAGGAGGAGGAAGAGGGGGAAGACAACAGCAGGGAGGAAGAGGAGGGGCCCGGCAGGGAGTCCTCGTCTGTCCGACCCCCATCAAACACGTCGTCCATGTCCAGAGACAGGCCCGAGGGCGGCGGGCCCGACAGAACCGGGGGGCCCCACACGGGGGCGAGCGGTTCAGCCGGGCTGGAAGCCTGGGGAGGGGCGTAGGTCTGAGGCCCTGAGGTGGAGGGGGCGGCCCCGGCGCTGGTGGTCCCAGTCGGGTCGGCCGCAGGCCTGGAGGCGCCCGTCTGGGAGCCGCGGTGGATGCGGTGACTGACGATGATGTTGTTCCCGAAGCCGCCCATGGACGCCATGGTGGTGCTCTGCTCCCGCTGGACCACCGCCGTCATCCCGCCCTCCGCAATCAGCCGGCGGATCCGAGCCAGAGCGTCCTCGCCAGAACCGAACTCTGCCGACTCTGCTGGACCGAGACAACACAGACACGTCAGAACCAACAGAGACTTGAAGAGGCCTTTCCTGTTTGAATCCGTTTAGAACTACAGTTCCCATGATGCTTTATAAACAGGAAGTATAATGTCACAGTGAGTTAGCTGTGAGCTACAAGGTTAGCTGTTAGCTGGAGTTTAGCTGTTAGCAGTTAGCTGGTTTAGCTGTTAGCTGGTTTAGCTGTTAGCAGTTAGCTGGTTTAGCTGTTAGCTGGAGTTTAGCTGTTAGAGTTAGCTGGTTTAGCTGTTAGCTGGTTTAGCTGTTAGCAGTTAGCTGGTTTAGCTGTTAGCAGTTAGCTGGTTTAGCTGTTAGCAGTTAGCTGGTTTAGCTGTTAGCTTACACCTCTCTGCAGACACAGATTAGCCCCGCCTCTTCCTGTTCCTGTCTCTGACCTGTCACTAACATCACTCAGAGTTCAGAGGTGTTAAAGTGGACCGGTACCGGTGCTCGCTGTGGACGTGTTGGGCTCGGCTGCAGCGTCACCCTGCACGCCGTCCTGAGCTCTGCTGGTCTGAGACGTCTCGGGTGGTCCCGGAGCCGACCCACTCGTAGACGGAGTCTCAGGTGTGACATCTGAGGAGAGACAGAGGCCGTGATGAACTTCAACAACAAACCGACCAATCATCATGATTCTTACTGCAGGGAACGATGATCAGCTGACTGTGTGATGAAGGATCTGATTGGTCAGTACTTGGTGCTGGCTGCGACACGCCGGGCTCTGGTAGGTCCCGCTCCGTTTGGGTCTCTGCGTTCTGCAGCTGGATGACTGGCGTCTGAGTTCCCTGTGATGTCACTGAAGGGGCGGGGTGTCGGGGCTGAAGACCAATCGCGTTCATCAAACCCATGTCGCGGTCCAGTCTCCATCCGGAGCGGTTCGGCCTGAAACAAACACACCTGTCACCTTCACATCCAATCAAACGCTGAGCTGAGCGGAGTGCTTCCTGTTTGAGTCTCACCCCGGTCTGTCAGAACTTCGGGTCCGGCTGGTTCCGCTGTTGTTGACGGAGAATAAAGGTTCACTGCTTGACTCTGCAGGGCTCTCACCATCACTCCGATAGAACCTAAGCGCGCGCACGCACACACAAACACAAACACACACGCACACGCACACGTTAGCTTCATTAATTGAGGAAGTCCTCGGAGCAGAGGAGGATTTCTTCGTGGAATCGTTGAGACAAAAACCTCGTTAAGCTCTAATTGACCTCCTCCAATTAACGACCTTCCTGTTCACAGTGACCATTAAGATAATCTCATCAGTCCACATCGGTCCACATGAGTCCAGGTCAGAACCCACAACAGACCAGCTGGAGTCCAACCAGCACAGAGACATGGCAGAACTTCTTACAGAACCAGCAGAACCGCTCAGCCCGGCCCGATCTTTAAGAGTTCATGTTTCATTCATCTTTCAGTCATTCTGTGACATCATCAATCAGCTGTTAAAGCACAGAACCAATCAGACGATCGATAATCGATCTTTTAGACTTTGAGTCTGTTTTTTTTCTCTCAGGAACTGTTAACGATGTTTTTCTCATTAAACTCATTAAAGCTGAAAACTACAACTCATCATCATCATCACCATGACAACCACCATCATCACCATCAGTGATATAAATAACTCCGACATGGAGGCGTTCCCATGTTCTCTGAGCGTTCTCTGAGCGTTCTCAGGTTAACTCTTTGTGGGACCCTGATCCAGAATTTAAAGCTCAGATTAAATCCACTATCAGACCCAAAGCTGAACTAAACCCAGTGACTGATGGTTCTGATCTCGACCCTGTGGTTCTGATCTCGACCCTGTGGTTCTGGTTTCCAGGAGACTCACACGGGCCGGCAGATCACCAGATCCCCCTTGTTGGTTCCGTAAGCCAGACCCATCCCCGGATCAGGCAGCCAGCGGGCAGAGTTGATGCTGACGTGGCGGCGCTGGTCCGGAGCCATCGGGTAGACCACGTTAAAGACCATCTGAAACAGAACCAGCAGGAGGATGGTGAGCGTTTCCACGGCAACGACCTCAGAGAGTCAGTGTGATGTCACACAGAGACATCATGTGATCACACATGAATTATTCATGAGAGGAAATCAGCTGATCTTTGATTTTGTGTTGTCTGGACCTGAAAAACTGAACCGTGACTTTTATTGATTGATTTATTGACTCGATTGTTTCAGTTGGTCGATTTATTAAAGAGGAAACTTGTGATGATTTCAACCTCTATGTTTTTGATTTGAAGTTTTTCTCTGAGGAATAAAAACGTTCAGAGTTCGTCAATTCATTCAAACAGCAGCAGTAGGACGGGTTCTGTTTGTCGTCTCACCCTGATGGACGTCTCTCCTCCGTGAGGCTGCTGCAGGCGGAAGACTTGCGCCACCATGTGGTCGGTGGTGGGATGCAGCAGGATCCTGCGCGAGGCCAGGCCGACCATGACGTAGCAGCCCATCGGAGACAAGCTGACGGAGATCGCATTCGGACCTACGACGGACAGAAACACTTCATGAATGAGACAAAGTACAGAGCCAACGAGAGGTTCTGTGACTCAGGACACGTTTGGATCATGTTTGTTTGGTTCTGGTTTGTTTAGATCTGGTTTGTTTGGTTCTGGTGGGTTTGGTTCTGGTTTGTTTGGTTCTGGTTTGTTTGGTTCTGGTTTGTTTGGTTCTGGTTTGTTTAGATCTGGTTGGTTTGGTTCTGGTTGGTTTGGTTCTGGTTTGTTTAGATCTGATTGGTTTGGATCTGGTTGGTTTGGATCTGGTTGGTTTGGATCTGGTTGGTTTGGTTCTGGTTTGTTTAGATCTGATTGGTTTGGATCTGGTTGGTTTGGATCTGGTTTGTTTACATCTGGTTGGTTTGGATCTGGTTGGTTTGGATCATGTTTGTTTGGTTCTGGTTGGTTTGGATCATGTTTGTTTGGTTCTGGTGGGTTTGGATCATGTTTGTTTGGATCATGTTTGTTTGGTTCTGGTTGGTTTGGATCTGGTTGGTTTGGATCATGTTTGTTTGGTTCTGGTTTGTTTAGATCTGGTTTGTTTGGTTCTGGTTGGTTTGGATCATGTTTGTTTGGTTCTGGTTGGTTTGGATCATGTTTGTTTGGTTCTGGTGGGTTTGGATCATGTTTGTTTGGATCATGTTTGTTTGGTTCTGGTGGGTTTGGATCATGTTTGTTTGGATCATGTTTGTTTGGTTCTGGTTTGTTTGGTTCTGGTTGGTTTGGATCTGGTTGGTTTGGATCATGTTTGTTTGGTTCTGGTGGGTTTGGATCATGTTTGTTTGGATCATGTTTGTTTGGTTCTGGTGGGTTTGGATCATGTTTGTTTGGATCATGTTTGTTTGGTTCTGGTTTGTTTGGTTCTGGTTGGTTTGGATCTGGTTGGTTTGGATCTGGTTGGTTTGGATCATGTTTGTTTGGTTCTGGTGGGTTTGGATCATGTTTGTTTGGATCATGTTTGTTTGGTTCTGGTTGGTTTGGTTCTGGTTGGTTTGGATCAGTGATCCACAGTGTGCCGTGTACCAAATCTCTTGGTGTACAGCATCTCTCCCAGGTTGTGCGGGGCGAGCGAGTAGATGGCGAGGATGCCCTCATCAGGAAAACCCCGCTGACTGCTGGGAATGAAGACCGCCAACAGCTGACCGTCTGCAGAGATGTCACAGCTCGCATCGTTGTAAATCTTACAGTTTGGCACCAGGACGTTTACGGAGGCTGGACAGAGAGACAGACAGACAGAGAGAGAGAGAGAGAGGAGGGACGTTAAAATCACCTAACGAGGTCATTATCAGTGACTGTTTGTTTAATATGAAGCTACAACAGCAGCTAGTTAGCTTAGCATAAAGACTGCAAACAGAGGGAAACAGCTAGCCTAGCTCGGACCAAAGGAAACAAAACAAAACAAAACAAGCCCCAGATGAACCTTTAAAACTGTAAAGCATTAGTTACAGGTCAGGAAGAAGTTTATGTTTGTTTATAGAGTCAATCATGAAGAAAATGTTGAATGGAAACTATCGTTAGTTCATTAACTTTAATTAATCAGATGTCACATTACAACAAACATCACATGACGACTGGATAAACGTGTTTTTAACTCGGTGACTCGTTCTCGTAACTCTGTGACTCATTAACTCTGTGACTCATTAACTCTGTGACTCGTTAACTCTCTGACTCGTTTACTCTCTGACTCGTTAACTCTCTGACTCGTTAACTCTCTGACTCGTTAACTCTCTGACTCGTTAACTTGTTGTACCGTTGCTGATCTCGGGCAGGTCGAACTTGGTGAAGTCCCACCACTGCAGGCGGTAGGTGGTGTTGGCGATGTTGCTGGCGACCGCAGACTGACCGTCCCCGATGGACGCACCTGAGGAGACGGACAGGAAGCAGTCAGTGATAAACATTCAGACAAAGTGTGTGTGTGTGTGTGTGTGTGTGTGTGTGTGTTTACCAGCGAGCACTCTGTTGACAGAGGAGTGTGTAGCCAGGCCGGGCTGCCCTCTTTCATGGAAGATCCCGGCGTAGGGCAGATACTCCGGGAGGAGGAACCGTCTGCAGAACAAGCAGAGAAAGATAAGACCATCAGAGAGTCACTGATCAACCTCCAGGCGTTGATCAACCTCCAGGCGTTGATCAACCTCCAGGCGTTGATCTGTGTGGACTCACCGTGGAACAAAGCGACCCAGCGAAGGTGCAGACATCCGGGCGTTACGTGGTGTCCTGTGCCGAGCTCGGTCTCCGTTATCACTGAAACACAAACACAACGTCACAACTACAGCAACACGCAGCAACACACGGCAACACACGGCAACACACAGCAACACACGGCAACACAGGGCAACACAGGGCAACACGCAGCAACACACGGCAACACACGGCAACACACGGCAACACGCAGCAACACGCGGCAACACACGGCAACACACGGCAACACGCAGCAACACACAGCAACACGCAGCACAGTCATCACTCGTCACTCATTGTCACGTCAGTGAAACTTACTCGAGCTCCTCAAAGTCCACGTCGCTGTTGTCCATGGAGTTGGACGGGTTGCTGGCCGGGCTGTCAGATGAAGACGACATGGCCCGGAGACGGTTCTGCTGGTAGCGGAGCGAGCGCTGACGGATGCTGTCCCGCCTCGACAGATACTGGATCATCCTCTGGGCGTAGTAAGCAGCTGGAGACAGTCTACACAGGACAGAGGACAGAACAAGGTCGTACTAACGAGGCGGACTTTAACGAGAAGGCACAGCTAACGAACTGCTGAGTGTGCAGTAATTAAACGAGGAACATGAAGCGTTTACCTGGCGGGGTGGGGGTAAATGAAGCGTTTACCTGGCGGGGTCGGGGTAAATGAAGCGTTTACCTTGCGGGGTGGGGGTAAATGAAGCGTTTACCTGGCGGGGTTGGGGTAAATGAAGCGTTTACCTGGCAGGGTGGGGGTAAATGAAGCGTTCACCTGGCGGGGTCGGGGTAAATGAAGCGTTTACCTTGCGGGGTGGGGGTAAATGAAGCGTTTACCTGGCGGGGTCGGGGTAAATGGGGTGGTCTCTTGATCCTGACATGTCATAGCGTGACAGTGATAGCAGAGATGATTCCAGCAGTCGTCTGTGTGAAATAAAGAACAGACGTGACGATGTTAATTACTGACGAAGTGATTTGTATAAATGTTGATCATTGTTGTCTGTACAGCCTGTCAGCTGTTAGCCTGACAGTGGCAGAGCTCGTACCTCCTCAGGGAGTCCTCGTCTGGGGGGTCAACAGGCATTTCTTGGCTTAAGGCCTCCGGCGGCTCTGCCGACCTGCCAGCAGCAGCCTGCCGGTACACCCTCTCCCACTGTGCCGTGTCCTGGTTGTACACCAGGCCCACCGTCTGCTCTCCGGGCTGGCTGGGCGTTGGTGCTATCGGGAAGGCCACTGTTCCTGCTCCTCCACCTCCGGGAGGAGGCGGCTGCTCGCTGGGCTCTGGAGGCACCCTCCTCTCCTGGGGTTGGGCTTCAAGTGTCCTCCTGCCCTCTTCGGGCTGCCACGGGGAGGAAGAAGAAGGAGGGAAGGAGGAGGATGAAGAGGAGGGCTCCAGAGTGGAGGCAGAGGTGGAGGAGGCCTGGTTGGTGCGCTCCCAGCGCTGAGAGTCGTGGTTGAAGGTCAGCAGATTGTGGCAGGCCCGGCAGCGGTTCAGGTGTCCTCGGGAGGCGGGTGGAGGAACGTTGTTCTCCAGGCTGTGGGAGGTGGGAGGAGGCGGGAGAGGAGGCTGGTAGTGGATGATGGTGGGGGAGGAGGTGGAGGAAGATGAGGACGGCCCCGGTCTCTCTGGGTCCATGTTATTATTCAGCAGCTCCTGGCTCTGCTCCTGACCTCCATCCGCCATGCCGCCCCCTAAAGGCGGCTCCAGGTCCTGCATGCGGTCAAACTCCATGAAGTAGCGGCTCAGGTTGCACTGCAGCACGTTACGGAAGGACGCCGTGTTGCTGCGAGCACCATCCCAGAACGGGTGATGGCCGCTGCTTGTGCCGGCACCGTCTCGGGCTCCCGGCTCGCCCTGCTGGGGGAAACCCCGCCCTTCAGAGGCGGAGGTGTAAACGGGGGACTGAGAGGAGCCGTCCTGCTGACGGAGCACTGACAGCAGGCTGATGGAGGAAGAGGAGGTTCTGGGAGGCAGCATGCCCGGACCCACCCCGCCCTCCCTCATGCTCAGCAGGTTGCGGGTCCAGTCGGGTCCTGGTCTGGAGGTGGAGTGCGGCTCGATGCCGCTCGTAGCGCTGTAGTAGACCGAGGTAAAGGCGGAGGGTCGCTCCGAGGGTTGCCTGGGCTCCGTGCGGGCTGAAGAGAAGGTGGAGGCTGGGGGAGGCGGTGGCGGATCAGAGGTGGCGGTGTTGGTGGCCAGGGAAGAGTTTCGACTGACAGAGCAGCGACTACACAGACAGACCAGGCCCAGGTGCTGTGTGCAGCCCGGGAAGGACGGCCCGCGCTCAGAGCTTGGGTACTGAGCCAGAGGCATGCTGGGAGATTCTCCAACATTACTTCCATTCTCACCCAGAGGGCGCGGCTGCTCGCCGCCCGCCTGAGCACCCGGAGAGCGAGATGACAGGATGTGGAGGAAGTTGTGGAGGATTGGCGTGCGGCGGACCGGCTGGGAAGGAAGGAAGGAGCGCTGACGGAAGTGAGGGATCTCCACGCTGTCCATTGGAACCTCGGAGTCCTCCTCGTTCTGAAAGGAAGCAACAGATCAGAGAACGCCGCTCGACCACAAACCAACCACAGAAGCACGGGCGACAGCTCACCTGCTGATTGGATGGATTCACAATCGCCGTCAGCAGATTGTGACCAAGCGGGTCGAACCGAACCAACCTGAGACCAACATGGGAACAAACACGATTAAAACACGTCGTGAGTGAGCGCACTGGTGGAGAACTCTACAGAACCGTCTGTTAGGGTGGCGGACTGTCCATCCGGTCCTGGGTTTAAAATAAGAAGCAGCTGGTGTCTGAAGACGAGGAACAACATGAACAACTGAAACTACGATCAAACTATTAATTAGAAATCAACGTCTATTCCTCATGTCGACTCTTTCAAAATTTGGGTTGGGTCCTGGCTTTTGTAACTGGGTGAGGATACTTTACTCTAGCCCAAGAGCAGCTGTGCTAACAAATGGGCTGATATCTGATTTTTTCTGTCTTTCCAGGGGGACAAGACAGGGATGTGCTCTCTCCCCATTGCTCTTTACTGTGGTTCTTGAACCATTAGCTGTAGCAATCAGAGCTGATGTGAGGATTAAAGGTGTGCAGGCAGGAGGTAGAGAGCACAAGCTATTTATGTGCGCCGATGATATCTTAGCAGTGTTAGCGGACCCTGGGGACTCCCTGCCGGTGTTACTTGAATGTATCGAGTCATATTCGGAATGTATGCCGATATCGCATACATGTCACTCTGGGGTTATCACTTCATATGGTTTCAAGTTTCTACCTTCAGGTATGAAATATCTAGGCATTCAACTGAATTCAAATCTGGATGAAATAATGCTCTCAAATATGGAACCACTCCTCCAGAAAATAAAAATTAACCTGGATAAAGGGGGAAAATTGAAGCTCACACTGTGGGGAAAAATTAATGTAATTAAAATGGTGGTTGCACCACAATTCAACTGTTTCCATGATGTTGCCAGTCAATATAGCACCACAGCTGTTTAAACATTATGATAGAATTATCTTAGACTTCTTATGGGATAAAAGAGACCAAGGATTAATATGAAGAAGATGTGGTCACCGAGGGAAATAGGAGGTATGGGTCTGCCTAATGTAAGATTATATAATCTATCATCTGAAATGTCTAGATTGATAAAACATTGGAAGCGGATAGATCATGAGCTGAGCTAGATCAAAATTGAACGGGAACTAACCATCCCATTTGAACCTCTGGATGTCCTCTCACATGGTGGAACAACTTCTGGACATAATTATTTTTCAAACTGTGCTGTCTTATTCTAAAGCAGTCTGGAGAGAAATTCATAAGATGTATGGTATATCGCACTTGAGACAACCTTACGCCTCTCTGGCATAACCCAGCCATATGTATTGGGAAGAAATCTGTTTATTGGAATCAATGGCTTGTAAGAGGGATACGCATAAGTGACCTGTGTGTGGATGGAGTGTTCATGTCGTTTGCTGATATTATGCAAAAATATAATCTGGAATATGAAGGTAATTTTTGGAAACATTTACAAATAAGAGACTGTATCACAAAGGGTAAATTTAGTCACAGTTCAGTTTACGAGAAGATATGTGTAAAAATCTGAGGATCATTTGGCAGAAAGACCTAGGCTGTGATTTGAGTGAGGAGGATTGGTTACATATCTTATCAAATACAGGGAAACACATGAGAGAGGTGAAGGGGAAATTTATTCAGTACAAGATAATTCATAGATTTGATTTCACTCCTTCAAAACTACATAGAACGGGCTTAATGGGAAAGTGTCAGTGAAATAGGGACATTTTTACATGTAATTTGGGGATGTAAACTAGTGTACCTGTTTTGAGAGAAAGTACTGGAACATGTGGGTAAATGGCTGGGTGTGATGATACCTGCATCACCAAGACTGTGTTTGTTAGGGGATCAAACAGAAATGCCAAACATGTCTAAATATGAACGAGGGGTTTTAAAAGTTGGGATAGTCACAGCTGCTCGAACAGTTCTCAGAGTATAGAAGAGTACAGTCGCCCCAGATGTTAAAAAATGGATGGAAATGATGTCAGCAGTTGGATCATTTTAGGAACATTTTATGGCCTGGGAACGTATTTTCTGTAGGTAGGGCATATGGAAAAATTTGTAGACATGGTGCTGAATGTATATTTTGGTTGTTTCAATAAAGAAAATGTCGATTTGTAGGAGGCCTTGTGGTTGCATGCTGGATATACTGTCTGTGGATGCTGGTGTCAGTGTTTGTTTTCAAGTTTGATTGTACGCTTATGTGTGTATGAATAAATAAACTTTAATGATAAAAAAGAAATCAACGTCTAACTTTCATTTGATTGACGTGACGTCACTTCACGTCTTCATCCTGAGCAGAGACACTCGATGTGTGCTCGACGTCACAGACACAGACGGGACGTTCAGGTTATTCTAGTCTGAACTGACACCACGCTGGTTCTGATTCTGTCTGACCCACCGGACTCTCTCCGTGTCGCTGCCCGTCTTGACCACGGCGAAGGGCTCGGGCCGGCTCCAGTCCCAGAAGTGGAGCTCGTTGTTGGTGGCGATGAGGAGCAGCTGAGCGGTCGGGTGGAAGGCGAGGGAGGCGATGGCGACGTTACTCTCTGTGAACCAACTCTCACTGCCGCCCTGCAGGAAGAAGCAGACAGGAAGTGACCACAGCTCGCCAAAATAAAACACACAGTCTGAGCTCATCCCATCAGTCAGAGCGCCGTTTACTCACGTGCAGATCCCAGATGCGGACTTCACCATCAAGGCACCCGGAGGCCACGAGCCCGGGGATTGTGGGGTGAAAGGTCACACACCAGGGGGTCCTACGGTGGCCCACGAGGGAGTGTAGGCACTTTCCAGTCTTCACCTCCGTTATGTAAATGTTGTGGTTGACGTGCGTGGAAGCCATGAGCGTCCTGACAGAACACACAGTGTTAGGTCGAAGGTTAACTTCAGCTCTGCTGAGAAACGTTGAGGAAACGTTCAGAGTGTGTGTGTGTGTGTGTGTGTGTGTGTGTGTGTGTGTGTGTGTGTGTGTGTGTGTGTGATGATCTCACCGGTCGGGGCTGAAGGCCAGCAGGAAGGTGGAGCGAGGACTGTCCGGCAGCTCCACTTTCTGTCAGAGAACAAACAGTCAGCCTCATTAAAGGTTCATCTGTCAGAGACGTTCTCTAAATGTTCTCCAGAACGTCTGGAGAACATTTAGAGAACCGTCATCAGAACTTTGACCTCCGTGTTCGTACCTGACTCTGCCACTTCATCCAGCGGACCTTCTCCTCCACCAGCAGCTGCAGCAGCCTCTGAGAGCCGAACGTCTGGGAGCCTCGCTCCCGGCTCGACAGGATCCGGACCGAGTTCCTCTGACGGGACGCCATTATGCTACCAGAGGCCTTCACTGATTGGCTGCTCACTCCTGCTGCTGCTGCCAGTCCGTCGCCATGCAGAGTCTAGGCTGAGAGAGAAGACGAGGTGAGACGCGAGACGTACGAGAGGACGCAGCCTTCAGTTTGAGGTTCAGTATCTTGCTCAAGGACACTTCGGCATGCAGAGGAGGAGCCGGGGATCGAACCAGCGATCAATCTGATTGGTGGACGACCCGCTCTACCTCCTGAGCCTCAGTACTCGTTTGTCATCAGTAATCATTCAGAGAGGGAGGGGCTTGTCATGTATGTTGATTGGTGTGTACAGCAGCCAATAGCAGGTGTGCGTTAGCATTGCAGCTAGTGCTATGAGCTAGCATCAGCGTCTACCTTCCTGAGTCAGTTCAGTTAGCTACACGGCTGACCGAGCTAACCACAGTTAGCTTCACTACTGATCAATGTTTCCATCATAAAGTCTGTAAATCAGCTCGGTACTGTAACGTTATTCCCTGTTGGTCTCAGAGGCTGTGCTCCAACCCGGTCCGGTCCGGCTGCTGAGCCCGGTTCTGTTAGCTGCTAACGGCAGATTCAGATAATAAACATGAGTCACAATCATCCAATGAGATCACAGATGAGGTTTAACTTCATAAAGAAAAACACAGCCATGACTCAGCACATCACAAACTGCTGTGTCATTTAACGGCGCCGTCTCAGTGACAGCAGCAGCACTTTGGACCTCCGGTCCGGCCCGGTGCGTAGAGACAGAGAGCCGAGGCAGAGCTCGAGCTAACGAGGCGGTCCGATTGGTCAGCAGCTCTCGTCAGGCCAGGTCTTGATCCCATCCCACCTGCTCCAGCAGAGCTCTGTGGTCACAGCGCTCGGCTCCCACTGAGGAGGTCCGACATAGTTTGGACCAGAGAGGACGTGGAAGACAGCGAGGCCGAGCGGAGAGCCCAGAGAGCTCAGCCAACTGAGGAACATCAAACACAGACAGGAAGTGAGAGACTACAGCTGATCATTCACAGCTGATCATTCACAGCTGATCACCTACAGCTGATCATTCACAGCTGATCACCCACAGCTGATCATTCACAGCTGATCGTTCACAGCTGATCACCTACAGCTGATCATTCACAGCTGATCATTCACAGCTGATCACCCACAGCTGATCATTCACAGCTGATCACCTACAGCTGATCATTCACAGCTGATCACCCACAGCTGATCATTCACAGCTGATCGTTCACAGCTGATCACCTACAGCTGATCATTCACAGCTGATCATTCACAGCTGATCACCCACAGCTGATCATTCACAGCTGATCATTCACAGCTGATCACCTACAGCTGATCATTCACAGCTAATCACCTACAGCTGATCATTCACAGCTGATCACCTACAGCTGATCATTCACAGCTGATCACCTACAGCTGATCATTCACAGCTGATCACCTACAGCTGATCATTCACAGCTGATCTTCACAGCTGATCACCTACAGCTGATCATTCACAGCTGATCACCCACAGCTGATCATTCACAGCTAATCACTTACAGCTGACAATTCACAGCTGATCACCTACAGCTGATCATTCACAGCTGATCGTTCACAGCTGATCACCTACAGCTGATCATTCACAGCTGATCACCTACAGCTGATCACCTACAGCTGATCATTCACAGCTGATCACCTACAGCTGATCATTCACAGCTGATCACCTACAGCTGATCATTCACAGCTGATCGTTCACAGCTGATCACCTACAGCTGATCACCCACAGCTGATCATTCACAGCTAATCACTTACAGCTGATCATTCACAGCTGATCTTCACAGCTGATCACCTACAGCTGATCATTCACAGCTGATCACCTACAGCTGATCATTCACAGCTGATCTTCACAGCTGATCACCTACAGCTGATCACTTACAGCTGACAATTCACAGCTGATCACTTACAGCTGATCACCGTCCCTTGTGTTAATTATACGTTGGTTAGCGAACAGCTGATTAATGACGCCTCATGGAGTGAACAGCTGACTGAGAGTCTGATTAAATCAAAGGAGACATTTTAGACAGAAGCCACACCAAAATAAACAGTTAGCTTCCTCACACTCACACACACACACTCACACACACACACACACACACACACACACACACACACACAGGTTTGATGTGACTGCAGCTCATCGTGTTAGCTTCAGTTTAGCCCACCATGACACACACGGACACAGAACCTCCAGAACCGGAGAGAAGTTCTTGTTAGCAGCCATTTAAACCGACCTGAGGCAGCTAGCCGCAGAGCTAACTGAGCTCAGTCCGGATAAACGAACCGAGCCGGCGAGCCTGAACACGACCCGAACTGTCCGGACGGTTTAATAACAGTGACGGCGACTTAACGACATAAAGACACTGAAGATGTTTGACTGTGATGAGGCTGATGGCAGAGAGTGAAGAGGACGGCCTACCTTCATGTACCGAGGCTAACAGGCTAACTCCAGCTAACAGCAGCTAGCTCGGCCAGAGACGGAAAATGTGGCCGCGGCGGATAAAAGAGAGTTCACCGCGAACATCGGTGATTTACGGCTGTCCTGCCGAACAGCGTCGGTTCCCGCCAGTAGAGTCCGTTCATACAAACCGACCATTAACGAATAAAATCGTTTTTTAACGCGTCGCTCCGGTTTGATGCCCGACGACTGACTGCTACTGCGTAACCAGCTAGCTGCTAGCTAGCCGCATACAGGCTTATCAACAGAAAACCGATCAGGACTGATCGAACTCACCGAAACCTCCATTCAACATTAAACAAACGTTTTAAAGACGTAACCCGAGAAACACATGAGAACGAAACACTCACAGTGTTTGTATAAATGTTTGAATTATGTTGAGATCAAACAGTGAACTCATCAGGAAATATCATCATCAGCAACAGCGAGAGGAAACTCTGACATCGACTATAAAGCCTGGAAATGATCCTTTGATCAGTTTTATTAAAAAATTCACTGATTAATGAAACACGTCATCACGTGACAAACTATTAATATTAACACACCACGTGACGATGAAAGGCTGTTATTCATCTATATATTAACACATTAACACACATATATTAACATATATTTATATATTTCAATGAGTCTGAAGAGCAGAGAGCTGTCTGCCTGCCTGTGGTCCAGTACTTCATGAGGACGCTGACAGGATCTGTGGGTCGGGCCTGTGGTTCTGGTTCTGTGGATCTGTGGGTCGGGCCTGTGGTTCTGGTTCTGTGGATCTGTGGGTCGGGCCTGTGGTTCTGGTTCTGTGGATCTGTGGGTCGGGCCTGTGGTTCTGGTTCTGGTTCTGCAGTGATGTGACAGATGTTCTGCTGGATGTTTTTATGATTTCACTCGTGAGTTTTCATCAGGACACGTTTAGAAGAAAAACAGGTGGAGAGTAACTGAGTACATTTACTCGAGTACTTCAACTCTTTACTGTACCTTACCTGAGTACTTTACCTGAGCACTTCCATCGTATACTTCATTGCATTCATCAGTTTATTGATTCAAACTTTTATTAAGTATATGAATTCATCTCGTTTGATCTTTTTCTTGTCTCGTGTTTCCTCGTTAAATGTTCTGCAGATGAACTCTGTGGACTGAAATGCACCCTGGGAAATGTAGGAGTCAGAATGAGGTTTATTGATCATGTGTTCACATACAGAGTTTGACTCACGTCGCGCTCACGTCTACATACATGATCATACATGATATTCCTGACATGTAAAATGAAATACTGACATCATGTTAATAATAAACACGTTATAACATCACATGGGTGATCAGAGCCTCTTCAGGAGGAGGAAACAGGAGGGTTTCAGGAAAGTTTCAGGAGGGTTTCAGGAGAGTTTCAGGAGGGTTTCAGGAGAGTTTCAGGAGGGTTTCAGGAGGGTTTCGTGAGAGTTTCAGGAGGGTTTCAGGAGGGTTTCATGAGAGTTTCAGGAGGGTTTCAGGAGGGTTTCAGGAAAGTTTCAGGAGGGTTTCATGAGAGTTTCAGGAGGGTTTCAGGAGAGTTTCAGGAGGGTTTCAGGAGGGTTTCGTGAGAGTTTCAGGAGGGTTTCAGGAGGGTTTCAGGAGGGTTTCAGGAGGGTTTCGTGAGAGTTTCAGGAAAGTTTCAGGAGGGTTTCAGGAGAGTTTCAGGAGGGTTTCAGGAGAGTTTCAGGAGGGTTTCAGGAGGGTTTCGTGAGAGTTTCAGGAGGGTTTCAGGAGGGTTTCAGGAAAGTTTCAGGAGGGTTTCAGGTGGGTTTCAGGAGGGTTTCATGAGAGTTTCAGGAGGGTTTCATGAGAGTTTCAGGAAAGTTTCAGGAGGGTTTCATGAGAGTTTCATGAGAGTTTCAGGAAAGTTTCAGGAGGGTTTCAGGAGGGTTTCATGAGAGTTTCAGGAGGGTTTCAGGAGAGTTTCAGGAGGGTTTCATGAAAGTTTCAGGAGAGTTTCAGGAGAGTTTCATGAGGGTTTCAGGAGGGTTTCAGGAGAGTTTCAGGAGGGTTTCATGAGAGTTTCAGGAGAGTTTCAGGAGGGTTTCATGAGAGTTTCATGAGAGTTTCAGGAGGGTTTCAGGAGGGTTTCAGGAGAGTTTCATGAGAGTTTCAGGAAAGTTTCAGGAGGGTTTCATGAGAGTTTCAGGAAAGTTTCAGGAAAGTTTCAGGAGGGTTTCATGAAAGTTTCAGGAGGGTTTCATGAGAGTTTCAGGAGGGTTTCAGGAAAGTTTCAGGAGGGTTTCATGAAAGTTTCAGGAGAGTTTCAGGAGGGTTTCGTGAGAGTTTCAGGAGGGTTTCATGAAAGTTTCAGGAGAGTTTCAGGAGGGTTTCATGAGAGTTTCAGGAGGGTTTCAGGAGAGTTTCAGGAGGGTTTCATGAAAGTTTCAGGAGAGTTTCAGGAGGGTTTCAGGAAAGTTTCAGGAGGGTTTCAGGAGGGTTTCATGAGAGTTTCAGGAGGGTTTCGGGAGGGTTTCATGAGAGTTTCAGGAAAGTTTCAGGAGGGTTTCAGGAGGGTTTCATGAGAGTTTCAGGAAAGTTTCAGGAGGGTTTCAGGTGGGTTTCAGGAGGGTTTCATGAGAGTTTCAGGAGGGTTTCATGAGAGTTTCAGGAAAGTTTCAGGAGGGTTTCATGAGAGTTTCAGGAAAGTTTCAGGAGGGTTTCAGGAGGGTTTCATGAGAGTTTCAGGAGGGTTTCAGGAGAGTTTCAGGAGGGTTTCATGAAAGTTTCAGGAGAGTTTCAGGAGAGTTTCATGAGGGTTTCAGGAGGGTTTCAGGAGAGTTTCAGGAGGGTTTCATGAGAGTTTCAGGAGAGTTTCAGGAGAGTTTCAGGAGGGTTTCATGAGAGTTTCATGAGAGTTTCAGGAGGGTTTCAGGAGAGTTTCATGAGAGTTTCAGGAAAGTTTCAGGAGGGTTTCATGAGAGTTTCAGGAAAGTTTCAGGAGAGTTTCAGGAGGGTTTCATGAAAGTTTCAGGAGGGTTTCATGAGAGTTTCAGGAGGGTTTCAGGAAAGTTTCAGGAGGGTTTCAGGAGGGTTTCATGAAAGTTTCAGGAGAGTTTCAGGAGGGTTTCGTGAGAGTTTCAGGAGGGTTTCATGAAAGTTTCAGGAGAGTTTCAGGAGGGTTTCAGGAGGGTTTCATGAGAGTTTCAGGAGGGTTTCAGGAGAGTTTCAGGAGGGTTTCATGAAAGTTTCAGGAGAGTTTCAGGAGGGTTTCATGAAAGTTTTAGGAGAGTTTCAGGAGGGTTTCATGAAAGTTTCATGAGAGTTTCAGGAGGGTTTCAGGAGGGTTTCAGGAGGGTTTAAAGAAAGTTTCAGGAGGGTTTCAGGAGGGTTTAAAGAAAGTTTCAGGAGAGTTTCAGGAGGGTTTCAGGAGGGTTTAAAGAAAGTTTCAGGAGGGTTTCAGGAGAGTTTCAGGAGGGTTTCAGGAGGGTTTAAAGAAAGTTTCAGGAGGGTTTCATGAGAGTTTCATGAGAGTTTCAGGAAAGTTTCAGGAGGGTTTCAGGAGAGTTTCAGGAGGGTTTCAGGAAAGTTTCAGGAGGGTTTCATGAGAGTTTCAGGAGAGTTTCAGAAGTGTTTCAGGAGAGTTTCAGGAGAGTTTCAGGAGCGTTTCATGAGGGTTTCAGGACCCTCTGATGTTTGAGGGTTTGAGGGTTTGAGATTGTTTCAGTTGAATTAATTTGACAAACTGAATCAAAGTTAAAGAATTGAATTTAGTTTTTATTTGTGATTCTTTCACGATAATCGTTTAAAAATGTGATGATGTAACAGCCATGTGGTGACGATCAATCAGAGATCAAATGATCATTTAATGAATGAGCTGATTAATTATCAAAACAGACATAATGAGCCTTAACGAGATCGAAGCAGGTCGTTAAAAAAACGATGAGTCAGCAGTAAAATCACAGCCATGCATATATGAGTCAGCAACACGTCGTCTAACAACAGGCAGGAAACACAACACAGACAGTTGTCATGGAGACACACACACACACACACACACACACATACACTCAGAAGTTTTCTTTGTAGAAGTTGAAGCCGAAGTTTTCACACTGAGCTTTGATGACTTTAGCGAGAGCCGGAGAGCCGCAATAAAACACGTGAACCTTCCCCTTCTTCTCCTCGGACACCTTCTGAAACACCTGAAACACAAAAACAACGTTTAGAAAATGTTTAAAAAACATTTAAAAAACACAAAAAACACAAAAATAAAAATAAAAACCCGACAATGAACATTTATAAACATGAACATCTCAGAGTCTGATCGTCTTCATCGTTGTTAGAAATCTCCGGGCTTGGCGGTCCTCCTCACCTTCCCCCACTCGGGTCGTCCCGGCTGGGTTCTGGTCCTCAGCCCGGTGATGGAGTCTCTCTTCTCCTTCTTGGCCAGAAGGTCCAGCGCCATCTGCAGGCCGATCGCCTTCATGTCGTTCTTGCTGAGCGCTGACGTCATGTACATGTGCATCTCCAGGAAGCGACCTGAAGGACATCACAGCTGTGATCACCTGACTTTACCTGCCTTCATCGTTTATCAGACTCTTCCTCACCTTCAGGCTCCTCGTCGGCCTGGTCCATCTCCAGTTTGGTCAGTAAACTGACGAACCACTCGAAGGACTTCTGGTCCCGGTTGATCCAGATGAAGTCGACCTGCAGGTCCAGAACAGACTCACCTGTATCAAACATGATCATTAAAGAACATCATGGAGGCTCCGTGTGGTCTGCGTGGTGCTGTCTTACTTTACGGAGCTTCATGTCCGAGTCTTTAATGTTCTCACACCACGAGTAGTTACAGTTCGGACAGTTCTGCTTCCTCCGGCGGTATCTGGATCAGAACCGGGTCACAAATTAAGTCAGTCTGACACACAAGATCTTTAAAGTGAACAACAGTAAACTGCTGCCAACTGTAGCTGCTGTAAGCTAATGTTAGCTCAGTTTGTTAGCTGCTGTTAGCTAATGTTAGCTCCATACTTTGGTTCTGGTTCTGGTATCTCACCGGTACATGATGCTCTGCAGGATGGAGGCGAACGGTGTGATGCCGATACCGGCCCCAATCAGAACCGCGTGCTCCGAGGCAAAGATCTGTCTCGTGGGAGTCCCATACGGTCCATCGACGTAACACTGAACAGAACAGGATTATTCTGGTGACTGCAGTGTTTTTAATCACCTCTAGGTGTCGCCACACGTTTCTCTTCTCACCTTGATGTTGCAGAATCGATGATTCTCTCCAAACTTTGCAGAAACCTGCAGAACCAAACGAAGCGTTTTAAAACTTTCCGCACAGTTTGGATAAATGTTAAAAGACAAACATGTTGACCTCTCTGAGCGGAGGAGCCTCGCCTCGCTCAGCCGGTCCCAGCTCGTCTGAAGGAGGCTCGTCCGGACCTTGAGATCCAGACGCCGACGCCGAGCACGACACCGCGTCGGACCGGGAGCTGCTCTGACGATACATCATAAGCTCGATGGCGTCGTCCTCATTCGAGGCGACTGCTCCGTTACGGTTTGTGGAGCTGAACAAGTCCTCCTGACAGGAAGTCACTTGTGAGACAGGAAGTCACATAACATAACATGTGTGTATGTGTGTGTGTGTGTGTGTGTGTGTGTTGCACCTCGGCATTCATCAGCTGCCGGTGGTTCCTCAGGCTCGTGGCGAGCCTCTTGGGGCTGACCATCGGGTTCTCCGGTTGTCTGAAGTTCTCGTACAGGCGGTTCGTCCACTGACCCATCGAGCGGATGTGAAGCCACAGAGACTCTGCAGGTCAAAGGTCACACCCCAACAAGTCATGTGACTTTCTGATCCAGACTCAGTGTTTTATGAAGCTGAACCATGTCCTAACCCTGTCGCTGACTCTGGATCAGAACCTGAACTGTGTTAATACTGCTGTCATGGTGTCAGGACAGGTGAGGCGTACCTGACTGCTCAGGCGCGCTGCTGATGGTGAACGGATGCCACTCGTACTTGGCGATCAGCGGGATGTTGATGTAGACGTAATCTCCAGGTTTGAAATGGAAGAACTGAGGACGCTTGATCACCAGGTGAGTCACCTGAGCACAAAGAACATCCACAGGTACTGATCACATGTACTGATCTCATCAACTCATGTTGAAGGTGGCTGGTCGGTTCGTCACCTTGGACGGCAGCAGGTTGACCTCCACGATGTAAAGACCTCCCATACGAGAAACAGCGATACCTACGATCTTCTCCAACAGGAAGACCAGACCGGGAACCACAAACCACTTCCAGAAGTTTGCACAGTGGACCATCAGCAGAGACCAGACCCAGATGTAGGACAGGTGAGACCAGTAGAACACCTGAAAGACGGACACAGGATCAGCTGATGATGTGTCAGCCACTGTTGTAATAACCAACTTCAGACACCAGAGGGAGCTGATCACACACATCACACCCTGCATGTGGACTGAAGACACCACAGAGTAAAAACATGTTTATGAGTGAAGATGGAGAAACAAACATGGAGGACTGGTGTCAGCTGAGACTGAAGGCAAAGCTCTCCATCTTCTTCTCCATCTTCAGGTCCACTGAAGCTCCAACCCTCACTGATGGTCATGAATACAATGGTGTCAGCCTCTGCTACACCTGCTGCCACCACGACCAGACCCAGATAAAAGGAAGGAGACGGATGAATGGATGGATGATGGATGGATGGATGGATGGATGGATGGATGGATGGATGGATGATGGATGGATGGATGGATGATGGATGGATGGATGATGAATGCGTGGATGGATGATGGATGGATGTATGGATGTATGGATGTATGGATGGATGATGGATGGATGGATGGATGAATGGATGGATGGATGATGGATGCGTGGATGGATGATGGATGATGGATGATGGATGGATGGATGGATGAATGGATGGATGGATGGATGAATGGATGGATGGATGTATGGATGGATGATGGATGGATGGATGGATGGATGATGGATGGATGGATGGATGATGGATGTATGGATGGATGATGGATGGATGGATGGATGGATGATGGATGTATGGATGTATGGATGGATGATGGATGGATGGATGATGGATGCGTGGATGGATGATGGATGATGGATGATGGATGGATGGATGGATGATGGATGTATGGATGGATGATGGATGGATGGATGGATGAATGGATGGATGGATGATGGATGCGTGGATGGATGATGGATGATGGATGGATGGATGAATGAATGAATGGATGGATGATGGATGCGTGGATGGATGATGGATGGATGATGGATATATGGGTGGATGGATGGATGATGATGTATGGATGGATGATGGATGGATGGATGGATGGATGGATGATGAATGCGTGGATGGATGATGGATGGATGATGGATGGATGGATGGATGGATGGATGGATGGATGGATGGATGGATGATGAATGCGTGGATGGATGATGGATGGATGATGGATGGATGATGGATGGATGTATGGATGGATGGATGATGGATGTATGGATGGATGTTGAAGGGACTGACAGACGGAAACCTCAGAACTGACGTGACATTTTTAATCACGTTTGGTGGTGAAGATTCAGATTCACCGACTTCATCTAAAGTCGGTTTGATTAATTCTGTAGGAGTTAAAGTACCACACCTGTTCAAAAAACATTATACCTGCTAAACATCATCATGTTTTGCTTTGTCACTCTGAACATGTTAGCATGATGTTAGCGTGGTATCAGTACTTGTGCTGTGATCACAGTTCCTCCATCGCTGTCAAACACGTGTTCAGTTTCATTGAGTCTTACTTCAAAATGTCCGCTGCGTCGTACAAAGGTGCTGGAGCAGAGCACCATGAGGCAGATCATGACCTGCAGGATGACCCCGGTCACCGAGGCCGTCCCCTTCACCCAGCCGATGCCCGGCCTCGTGGTCAGCAGGTACTCCCACAGACTGAAGCCGCTGGTGTTCGACATCTGTGCTGGAACACAAAGAGGCCGCAGAGAGACTCAAAAACACAGCGACGTCTTCACGTTCATCCCTCCAACACAGAATAGAAGTAGAAGAATAGAAGTTCTTGAAGATTTATAAGTAAGACTGGACCACCTGAGGAACCTTTGTGTCACTAAAGTTCACTGTTATACCGCCACCATCAGGCCACAGAGAGAAAACTATAATCTACAGAGTTTGTACCGAAGTTGAAGACGTGAGCGGTGGTGTGAACCAGCGTGTAGAAGAGGACGGCGTAGCCGACGATCTGATGCAGCAAGATGTTCTGGTCCAGAGGTAAGACCCGGACCACCCACGTGGCCCTGAGCCAGGTTAGACACCGACGCAGCATCAGCACCTGGAGATAAAGGTCAGCCATAAAACATCCACGTTCTCCATGATTACATGGATCAAATATTGACCAATCAGGTTCCTCCAGAGAACTTCTCCTTTATGGTAAATGGACTGGATGGATGGACTTGTACTTATATAACACCTTTCTAGTCTTCCGACCACTCAAAGCGCTTTTACAGTACATATCTCATTCACCCATTCACACACATTCATACACTGATGGCATTGGCTGCCATGCAAGGTGCCAACTGCTCATCAGTTTGAGGAGCTAACCATTCACACACATTCACACACCGATGGCACAGCCTTCGGGAGCAATTTGGGGTTCAGTATCTTGCCCAAGGACACTTCGACATGCAGACTGGAGGGGATCGAACCGGGGATCGAACCGCCGATCTTCTGATTTGTGGACGACCCGCTCTACCTCCAAGCCACAGCCGCCCTTTATTTTAGAGAGCCTGATTGATCAGTCCTCCATCCTGGTTTTGTTCTACGGAAACATGATTATCAGACGGGTGGGCGGGTCGTACCATGACGAAGGTGCAGTTGAAGTTGAGACACTGTCCACAGCCTTTGGCCACCATGTACCAGGCTCCTCCATGACTGTGCTGCAGCATGGCCCCGATGAAGAGCAGCAGGCTGAGGCAGGCGTACAAACACAGGAAGAGAAGCTTCCTGCTGTTATTGTGCCAGTACGCCCGAGTCAGGTACCGAGGAGCGTGATGCTTCTTCTCATCCAGGTCAGGAGGCTTCAACCAGTTAGCAGCACTGAGGAGAGGATGAAGGAGAGGATGAAGGAGATGATGAAGGATGAAGGAGAGAATCAAGGAGAGGATGAAGGAGATGATGAAGGATGAAGGAGAGGATGAAGGAGATGATGAAGGAGAGGATGGAGATAGTCTTAAAGTAAACAGGAAACAGGAAGTGTTCTCTGACCTGATGGTGAGGTTCTCCATCACCTCGGGGAATGTCTCCAGCTCGGCCTTCAGCTCCTCGAATGTGATGGCGCCGCTGTTGTCTTTATCGGCCGACTCGAACAGCGCCAGTGTCAAGTCGTCCAGCTTCTCCTCCGGCAGAGAGATGGCGCTCTCACGCAGACACGACTTCAAAACTGTTCGCAGCTCGTCCGGATCGATGGAGCCGCTGCCTGAAAGACAACAACGAAACACAGCCGACTGTAGTTCCCAAGTCCAGACAGGCAAGCCGACACCTCTGGCAGTTCATGAAAGCCTCAGTGTGTGTGTGTGTGTGTGTGTTGGATCACTTACCGTCCACGTCGTACACCTGGAACAGGAACCGGAGTTTGTCTGTCTCGCTGCCGTGGATCAGCAGGTCGAGAGCTTTGAGCAGCTCGTCCAGACTGATGGAGGCGCTGCCGTCCGAGTCGAAGAGCGCGAAGAACCGCTCAGCGAAGAACGACTGCACACACACAACGCACGACAACGCACGACAACGCACAACAACGCACAACAACACACGACAACGCACGACAACACACGACAACACACAACAACGCATGACAACACACGACAACACACAACAACACACAACAACACACAACACACAACAACGCACGACAACGCACAACAACACACGACAACGCACGACAACGCACAACAACACACAACAACACACGACAACACACAACAACACACAACAACGCATGACAACACACGACAACGCACAACAACGCACAACAACACACAACAACGCATGACAACACACGACAACGCACAACAACGCACAACAACACACGACAATACACGACAACACACAACAACGCACAACAACGCACGACAACGCACAACAACACACAACAACACACAACAACGCACGACAACACACAACAACGCACGACAACGCACAACAACACACAACAACACACAACAACGCACGACAACACACAACAACGCACGACAACGCACGACAACACACAACAACGCACGACAACACACAACAACACACAACAACGCACGACAACACACAACAACGCACGACAACGCACGACAACACACAACAACGCACGACAACACACGACAACGCACAACAACACACAACAACGCACGACAACACACAACAACGCACGACAACGCACGACAACGCACGACAACACACGACAACGCACGACAACACACAACAACACACAACAACGCACGACAACGCACGACAACGCACGACAACGCACGACAACGCACGACAACGCACAACAACGCACGACAACGCACAACAACACACAACAACACACAACAACACACAACAACGCACGACAACACACAACAACGCACGACAACGCACAACAACACACAACAACGCACGACAACACACAACAACGCACGACAACGCACGACAACGCACAACAACACACAACAACGCACGACAACACACAACAACGCACGACAACACACGACAACGCACAACAACACACAACAACGCATGACAACGCACAACACACAACAACACACAACAACACACGACAACACACAACAACGCACGACAACGCACGACAACGCACAACAACACACAACAACGCACGACAACACACGACAACACACAACAACGCACGACAACGCACGACAACACACAACAACGCACAACAACGCACAACAACGCACGACAACACACAACAGCACACAACAACGCACGACAACACACAACAACGCACGACAACACACGACAACGCACGACAACGCACGACAACGCACAACAGCACACAACAACGCACGACAACACACAACAACACACAACAACGCACGACAACGCACAACAACACACAACAACGCACGACAACGCACAACAACACACAACAACGCACGACAACACACAACAACGCACGACAACACACGGCAACGCACAACAATGCACGACAACGCACAACAACAACACACACACAACACACAACAACAACACACAACACACACAACAACACACACACAACACACAACAACACACAACAACACACAACAACAACACACAACAACACATACAACAACAACACACAACACACACACAACACACACACACAACAACACACAACAACAACACACAACAACAACACACACACAACGGTACACAACAACGCACATTACACACATTACAACACGTTATGACAGCAAAAAGTATTTTTACTTTGTTTCAGATGAAAATACTTTTTCTTTTTATTTAACTACATGAAGCTGATGATACTTTTAGACTGCAGTATTGACACTTGAGTACTTTTACTTTGAAGTACTTTGATGTACTTTGAATACTTTGAGCACTTTAAAGTATTTTGAAGTACTCTGAGTACTCGGAGTACTTTCCCACCTCTTTGACTTTGAGGGCGGTCTTGAACTCGTCGAGGTCGATCTCCTTGTCTTCCCCGGCAATGCTCTCAAACTGTTTGGTGACCCACTCCAGCCAGCGAGCGTCTTCGTCCAGACTCATGGTGACCGTCTGTGCTGCTGCCGGACCACACAAACCTTCAGACAACGCAACAACAACAACAACAACAACACAGCAACAACGTAGCAACAATGCAGCAACAACACAGCAACAACACAACAAAAACATAACAACAACGCAACAACGCAGCAACAACACAACACAACAACAACAATGACAGTTTGTTTAATATATAAACATTCCTGACAGGCTGATGATGATTGAGCAGATGCAGAATGAAGAGGAACACTGCTGACAGAGCTCAGTGCATCATGGGAAGTCCCCTGGCAGTCTAGTCCTCCAGCTTCAAACAAAGTTAGTCCAACATCATAAAGACTCCAACATCGTCTTTGTTGTTGATTCATTCAACAGTCAGAACCACGAGGAACCACAAGGAACCATGAGGAACCACGAGGAACCCAGCATTCTGAGAGCGCAGTGTTCTAGAGGGGTAGTAAGGTACTATGAACTCTTTTAGATATGATGGTGCCTGACCATGAAGAGCTTTGTATGTAAGGAGAAGAATTTTAAATTCTATTCTAGATTTAACAGGTAGCCAATGCAAAGAAGCCAAAATGGGAGAGATGTGATCTCTGATCTTGGTTCCTGTCAGAACACGTGCAGCAGCATTCTGAATTAGCTGCAAAGCCCTCAGAGACTTACTGGAGCAGCCTGATAACAAAGAGTTACAATAGTCCAGCCTAGAAGTAACGAATGCATGGACTAGTTTTTCTGCATCCGCTTGAGATACGATGCGTCTGATTTTGGCGATGTTACGTAAGTGGAAGAAAGCAGTCCTCGAAATTTGTTTTATGTGGACATTAAAGGACAAATCCTGATCAAAAACAACTCCAAGATTCTTTATGGTGGATGTTGTCTCCAGTTTCACAGTGTGATCCCACTGTGGTAACTATGTTCAGCTGTACTTGAGTATTTGTTGTTTTTACATTACTTCTGATCAAAAACTAGCGAGTCGACAACTTTGCTAACAGCCAAACATCAACAAGGTCACCAACAGCAGACATAGCAGCCAGCTAATATTACTGACTAGTCCAACAGCAGCATATTTAGCACATTGGGGTTATAAATGCTGATTTATACGACATGTTTGTGTGAAATGTTTAAATACAGAGAACGTAACAGGACAAAGAACAGATCCCTGAGGAACGCCACAGGCTGTGAATCAGTCCTCATCAGTCCTGTGAGGCTCGAATGTCCAACCTTCATGAACAGCTGAAGTCCTGCAGACGCCCTGCTGTATTCCTGCACAGAGACGACTGCTGACACACTGCAGCAACATTTACCACGTTTCCATGGAAACCAATAAAAACTACCCGAGACAATAAACCAATGTTTTTTTGTTCAGATGAGAAAAATTAAGAAAATGCAGATTAACGCTCAACAACAAGTATTAAATGAATATTTTCACACAGAGCAGGTCTATAATGACTCTTTATAATATTATCTACAGAGACTCAGCAGATTTTTATTCTACAAATATTAAAAATAACAAAAACCTGAACTCTTAAAACCTTAGAAGCTGTTTCAGGTTATTTTTTAAGTTTTGAAGTGAAGAAAACTGAATTTTCTTCAACATTAGAGTCTGATAAATGTCAGAGTAATCAATCATATCATCAATATGTTCATGATCGATTCATTTGATCTATAAAAAATCAGTAAAAAACACGTCACGGCGTCCAGAAGCAAAATGTGACGTCATTAAATGTGAATATTAAATTCATTGAAAACATCAAATGATTTGAGACAAACTGATGATTCAAATATTTGTAGATTCATTTAGTTTCAATCACAAATATGAAATAAACAAATTAAATGAGTCAGTTTTACCTTGTGCAGTGAAACCTGCTGCGTCCTGAGTTTGATGTTTCTGTTGGCTCCTCTCCTCCTCCTCCTCCTTCAGTCAGTGTCAGCTGCTTCTGACAGCCCGCCGCCCGCCGAGCTGCAGCCGCAAAGAGACGATGTGAGAAATAAAAAAGAAACAGAGAGAACGACGACGACGACGTGTGAATGAAGAAACATTTAACTAAAATCCACAATTATTAAAGTTTCCGGTTTATTTGTTATGTGAAGGTCGACGATGAAGCGTCAGTTCAACATGAAGAGAAACAAGAATAAAAATAAGTTACAGAAAAAAACTATCAATAAAATTTTGAGAAGTATCTCTATATAAAGATGTGAACATTTTATATAAATATGATATACTACAATTAATCTGCTGATTATTTAAACACTGAAATGTGAAACTTTTAAACGTCGACTGAAATTATAAATGTTTGATCGTGTGTTTAAAAGACAAAACATGTCAAGCCCACCAGCTGAGCACGTGTACCCGAAGCTGAAGAAAAGTTTCTCTCAGGTGAGTAAAGTTCTGCAGGTGAAAGTTTCAGAACTTTTCAGGGTGTAAATTTGTGCTCAGTTCAGAGAAAAGGTTCTTGGAGCAGCTGCAGAGCTTCATGGTGTCGTGGATGATTGTGTTATCTGAGATATAGTGAGGCATAAATCAAACTCTGATCCAGATGAAACCAAACAGAACATGTTGATCAGCTGTTCAGAGCCAGGCTAGCAGTTTCCCTCTGTTTCCAGTCTTTATGCTAAGCTAAGCTAAGCAGCTACAGAACATGAATGAAACATTGAATTTATTCATATTAAAACCATTTTAAATAAGCAGCTTCATGAAGTTCAACACGTGTAAAATACATCTGTAAAAAACTCTTTATTAGAGCTCAGTATAAAACATCAACATGAGGCACGAGTCGTACAGGCGTACAACACACATGAACACACTGACATTATAAATGTAACCGCTGCTCGTCGACCTGAGCTCATTAAATATTAAATTAACTCACTAACGAGTCTCTGCTGCCTGAAAACATCAACACACACGAACACACACGAACACACACGCTGCAGATATTTAATAAATAACATCATTTCCTCTGAAAACAGATTCACGTCTATGCAGCGCACAACAACACGACTTTCACTTATCGGAACTTTTATTCAGTTTACGGACTGAGACAGGAAGTCACTTCACTTCCATCAGTCCATCAGAGACCGTCAGAGTCCATCAGAGACCGTCAGAGACCGTCAGAGTCCATCAGAGACCATCAGAGTCCGTCCCGACCAGTCAGACCACTTCAGCGTTGGTCCTGAAGGTCTTCATGACTCTGAGATCTGGACTCGGTCCTGACACACTCTGCCTCACATGTTCTACTGTTTTGTTGCTTCACGTTGATGGAAGCAGAGAGGAGACGTGGGTCCGCTCCTGGTCCTGGTCCAGGTCCTGGTCCTGGTCCTGGTCCTCCATGATGGCCTGCAGAGCCTCCAGTCCCTCCACAGACACAGTCAGACTGCCGACCACCTCACTGCTGTCCTCCACGTCCACGACTGCAAGAAACAGACGGACACTGAACGCCACGCTGTGTGTGTGTGTGTGTGTGTGTGTGTGTTGGTTTGTCCACTATAAGAGGACTTGAGTACACACACCACATTGTGAGGACACAGTCTGTTTGTCAGGACATGTATATATGTATGTATATATGTGTATATAAATGTATATGTATCAGTACCGTCCAGACTGGTCTCGGTCATGTCGCGTCGTCTCTCCAGGATCTCGTTGATCCTCATGAAGGCCACCCCGACGTCCTCACACTCCTTCTCCTGCTCCTCTTCCTCCGGAGGCTCGCTGACCACCGTGAACCGGATCCTGTCCAACAACATCCAGGAGAATATTTGTTATATGTTAATAATTAAATCACTTCTTTCTCAGTTTAATGTTTAAATATGTAAATGAGTCGTTACCTGAAGTAACTTTAATCTACGGACAGACAAAGTGACGTCTTAACAGCAAACACCACCAGTCACTGAACAGAAACTAAATATCTATAACATATATTATATAGATAATGTATAATAATATATAGATAATATATAACCATGGTAACATTTATTGAGTTTTGTCGTCGCATGATAAAAAATGAATGCTGGAAGGAACTGGGTCAGACCAGGATCACCTGGACCAGAACCAGAATGTTATAAGAATTTTCAAGTGACCCTTCAATAAAGAAGACTGGATTCGAAGCGTTTAACAGTGCAACACACAAAAGGGGTTACAGAGGAAAAGGCTCCTCGTGGACCCTTTACAGTTGGTCTTTATACACTCTATGATGGGCTGTTTCAGACGCCTCCCTAGATAACCTCATAATGTCTTTCTCAGTTCCCTAACCAGTAGCCAGCAGAAGACGCCTAGCCCAACTAACACCTCCCTGACCTGTCTCCGACCCTCATTCTGTTCTGAACTTCTTCTATCTATTCATAAAGCTGGACCTTATCTCACCGTGCCAGCCTCAGCAAAAACGTTAGAACAGGGAAGTGCCTACGACATGTAAGAAATAGGAACACACACACACGTAGTATGATTTAAAACATTTGAACCCCAGTATAATCCTAATTTTTATAACACAGAACACACTGGATTCTGGATCTCATCTGGTCCTCTCAGTCCTCCAAGAACAGCTGAGGACGGCGAGGTCTGGACCTCCTCGTTTAACCACGAACCGGGCCAGAGTCAGAGGACCTTGGTCCAGTACAGAACATGTCTGCAGTAATAGATTACCTTTGCATACATGATGTACAATATTAAGTTTTGTTCTGTGATGGTTTAACCAGTCGGCTCTGGTTCTGACCCATAACATCTGTCTGCAGCTGTCTCAGATTCTGGTTCTGACCCGTAACATCTGTGTCGTGTCCTCACCTTTCCATCTGAGGGTTTCGTCCCTGCAGGACTTTCCTCAGCAACTGCCGCCTCGCTGCGTTATTCTCTGCGTCCACGGGAACAACTGCGAGGTCAGAATAACATTACATCATGACATCATCATGACATCATCATGACATCATCAGGAAATCATCATGACATCATCAGGAGATCATCATGACATCATCATGACATCATCAGGAGATCATCATGACATCATCAGGAAATCATCATGACATCATCAGGAGATCATCATGACATCATCAGAACATCATCATGACATCATCAGGAAATCATCATGACATCATCAGGAGATCATCATGACATCATCAGAACGTCATCATGACATCATGATGATCACGGCACAAAAAACAGGTCTCACCTTCCAGACCAGCAGAACCAAAGAACTGAACCAGAGGCACTCGGTCCACTCATGGATCAGTTGGTAACCATGGTAACATTTATTGAGTTTTGTTGTCGCATGATAAAAAATTAATGTTGGAAGGAACTGGTTGAGACCAGGATCATCTGGACCAGGATCATCTGGACCAGGATCCTGCCTTTGGAGGTTTTCTGGGCATGTCTGACTGGGAGTACACCTGGACCAGAACCAGAACACACTGGATTTTGGATCTCATCTGGTCCTCCCAGTCCTCCTGGAGCAGCTGAGGACAGCGAGGTCTGGACCTCCTCGTTTAACCACGAACCGGGCCAGAGTCAGAGGACCCATCAGAGGCAGATTACTCTGCTGTAGCAGTAATAGATTACCTTTGCTGTAGCAGTAATAGATTACCTTTGCTGTAGTTGTAGTTAATGTTCTGGCCCTGGCCCGGTTTGGGCAGAGACAACGGCGTCTCCTCGGTGGGCAGGTCCAGCAGAGAGTACTCCACAAACAGACGAACCACGCTGCTGTCACGGGCCACACGAGAACCCGGCCTCAGGCTCAGAGACTGGATCTCCACACGGACCCGGTCCGAGGGCTGAGGATGACACGGATCAGAACCAACATCGTTATGTATGTCGTTATGATGATACATACAGTATGAAGTCTTTGAGAACAGATCACATGACCAACAAAATATCTGTGACAGAACCCGGCCGTCCCTGAACGTCTCACAGATGAAACCAGTACAGTTTATTTAATATTTGATATTTTCTGATCGTAACTAATGAATAAAAACATTCAAACGTTCATTCAAAGAGTTCATTAACAGTCTGTCATAATAATAAATAATTAGAATATTAATTATCATAATTAAACTTTTTATAACCAACAGATTTAATAACCTCACAGAGGTCAGTTTGTACAAATAAATAATAAATAAATATAATCAATAAATTATTAAACAGTGACAAGATGACAAAAACCAGCATTCATCAGTCTGACTACAGAAGAATGACTTAGAACAGTTAAAGATTTATAGAATTATAGTTTGTTATAGTTCATTACAGTTAAAGTTAGTTATAGTTAGTTATAGCTAATTATAGTTAGTTCTAGTTAGTTAAAGTTAGTTAAAGTTAAAGTTAGTTCTAGTTAGTTAAAGTTAATTATAGTTAAAGTTAATTATAGTTAGTTAAAGTTATAGTTAATGTTAGTTATAGTTAAAGTTAGTTATAGTTAATTAAAGTTATAGGTAGTTATAGTTAATGTTAGTTATAGTTAGTTAAAGTTATAGTTAGTTATGGTTAATGTATGTTATAGTTAATGTTAATTATAGTTAATTAAAGTTATAGTTAATGTTAGTTATAGTTAATTACAGTTAGTTATAGTTAATGTTAGTTATAGTTAGTTATGGTTAATGTAAGTTATAGTTAATGTTAGTTACAGTTAATTACAGTTAGTTATAGTTAATTAAAGTTAGGGTTAGTTAAAGTTATAGTTAGTTACAGTTAATGTAAGTTATAGTTAATTACAGTTAGTTATAGTTAATGTTAGTTATAGTTAGTAAAAGTTATAGTTAGTTATGGTTAATGTAAGTTATAGTTAATGTTAGTTACAGTTAATTACAGTTAGTTATAGTTAATTAAAGTTAGGGTTAGTTAAAGTTATAGTTAGTTACAGTTAATGTAAGTTATAGTTAATTACAGTTAGTTATAGTTAATGTTAGTTATAGTTAGTAAAAGTTATAGTTAGTTATGGTTAATGTAAGTTATAGTTAATGTTAGTTACAGTTAATTACAGTTAGTTATAGTTAATTAAAGTTAGGGTTAGTTAAAGTTATAGTTAGTTACAGTTAATGTAAGTTATAGTTAATTACAGTTAGTTATAGTTAATGTTAGTTATAGTTAGTAAAAGTTATAGTTAGTTATGGTTAATGTAAGTTATAGTTAATGATAGTTACAGTTAATTACAGTTAGTTATAGTTAATTAAAGTTAGGGTTAGTTAAAGTTATAGTTAGTTACAGTTAATTACAGTTATAGTTAATTACAGTTAGTTATAGTTAATGTTAGTTATAGTTAGTTATGGTTAATGTAAGTTATAGTTAATGTTAGTTACAGTTAATTACAGTTAGTTATAGTTAATTAAAGTTAGGGTTAGTTAAAGTTATAGTTAGTTACAGTTAATGTAAGTTATAGTTAATTACAGTTAGTTATAGTTAATGTTAGTTATAGTTAGTAAAAGTTATAGTTAGTTATGGTTAATGTAAGTTATAATTAATGTTAGTTATAGTTACGTATAGTTATAGTTAGTTAAAGTTAGTTATAGTCCATGTTAGTTATAGTTAATGTTAGTCACAGTTAGTTATAGTTAATTATAGTTATTAGTAATTTTAGCAGAGAACTTCAGATCAGATTTGCGGTCGTGGAAACAGAGTTTGATAAAAACATTTTCAGTGTTTCAGTTTGGTGATCAATATATCGATCAATAAACACAGATATCTGTAGATATGTCTGATGGAACAGTTTGATCAGCCGTCATCCATCTGATTTTGATTTCAGACACTTTTATTTGTTTTCAGGAAATAAACTCAGTGACATCACTTTAAACCTCAGAGCGACGATGAGGTCACTGCAGGTTGGTGAATGATGAAGAGGAAAGATGACAGGACGCCCCGATCAATAACAGAGCTGCTGTTTCAAACCACACACACATATATTTATTATTTATATATTTATATTCTGATCTACTGATCGGTGTGTGTGTATGTGGATGTACATCAGTGTGTGTGTGTTTCAGCCTGAGTGTGTGTGTGTGTGGATGTACATCAGTGTGTTGGATCATTTGTTTGTTTCCAGTATTTCAGTTATTAAAGAAAACGCCTGTCAGGTTTATCGATAACGTTATTAGAATGTTACTGTAACGTTATTGTTTTGTGTTTGTGTTGACGGGCTGGACTTTGTCTACCGAGTAAAAACAGAATCAGAACTTCAGACCATCAAGTCTGATCGACTTCCTGCTCATCTGAAAAAATCAAACTGAAACAAAAATAAACCGACGATCAAACTCTGCTCGATAACAACACACCGATCCATGCTCGCGCCGAGGTTTCCTCTCAGGTGTGAGCAGGTAAACACTAACCTTCCTGGCCGCCGCCTGTCCGTGAACGATGCAGTCATCGCTGTCAGACTGAGTGGATTCGCTGTGATCGTCTTTGGCTGCTGAGGTGTCGACGTCTGGAGGAAAACACGGAGAACATGTTTAAGAAGGAAGCTAACAGAGACGTTCAACATTTATGAAACATCATCGACAGACTCATTTAATATTTATGTCAGCTCAGGAAACATCGGCACCTGTGAGACGGAGAGCAGGACGTAAAAACATCCGACAGTTCATAGAGATTAAAACTTTTTGTTATTTCACAGAAAATGAACCGACACACTGCAAATCCATAAAAACTGAAGAACAATAAAATATTCAGCTGGTTTTGGAGGTTATATATATAAATAATGAGGTCACCAAAACAAACAAAAACAATTATTAAAAAATATAATTGGACTAACAGACGGAGCGATCACCTCGCCTGAGTGACATCACAGCCGCCATGTTGAGGTCGTGTTTATTTGTGCTTTAGAGCATAATCCAATCAGAACACAGCGTTTCGTTCACGCTGAAGCTCGTTTAACAGACAAACAACCTTAAAGACGAAGTCATTTAAACAGAGCTGATGAAACCATGAACACTGATCACATCATTAATATTCACGTGTCTGTACCTTCGATGATTTCAGAGATTTCAGAGTCGTCAGACTGAGAGCTGACTGGGATCAGCTGACCTTCAGAGAAGTGAGACTCTTCATCCTCTTCTTCTTCTTCTTCTGTGGTTCTTTGAGGTGCTGGAGCTGAAACATGCTGATTCAAACAGACACAGAGAGATTGATTATTGATTAATGACTGATTCCTGAGTGAAGTGAAGTGAAGTGAAGACAGGTTCAGGTTTACCTGTACAGGTGATGACGTCTGTTTCTTCTCTGCTGAGCTCGACTCGTCGACCTGAAACACAAAGGTCAGCTGATTTGAACTTGGACCTGTTGGACCTGTTGGACCTGTTGGACTCACCTGCTGTGTGTCTGCAGCTGTCGGGTCGATGAATGTGACTTTTTTTGCAGCCGGTCCATCCTTCACCTTCACCTGAGGTTGATGTCTGAGCTTCGGCAGCCGAGCCTGATGGAGACAGAACATCAGATCAGTGATCAGTGATCTCTCAGCATTCATCTATCTTTGTACTGATTGGTTGACTGATCTCCTGACCTTGGACACAGAGGCTTCAGGCACTGAGGTGGATGGATGATGAAGGTCCCTGGCCTCCTCCTCCTTTTCTTTCTCCTTCTCCTCCTCCTGCAGTGTCTTATCAGTCTCTCCATCTTTCTTCTCGTCCTCTTTCAGGATGAGTTTGGGCTCTTCTACAGTCATGATGGAGCCTGACGGAGGGAAGTAAGTGAACCTCCACCCCAGCGTCACTTCAATGTGACCAGCAGGAAGTCCAGAAGGGTCAGAAAGCTCGAACACACCTGAAGGACAAACACCATCACAGTCAGGACGTCAGCTTAACATCTGAACCACTGAACCACTGTACCACTGTACGATCAAACCACTGAACCGTCCAGGATCAGTCGGCCTGACACCGTTCCCCCGTAAACCCCTTACCAGAGATCTCCTGGTCCTGGGCCAGCAGCAGCAGAGGCACTCGGGCCTTCCCCACGTACTCGTCCATCTGCTCCTCTTTGTCGTCGAACACGTAGAACTGAAGGACCTCGGACTTCA
>CP136871.1:345748-380748 GCA_033000465.1 Sciaenops ocellatus | reverse complement strand
ACGATGAGCAGAGCAGAGAGGACAGTAGAGGTTCAGGTGGACTTTGTACAGGTTGGTGTCTCACCTCCTGCAGCTGGAGGAATCTGCCCTCCAGCTCGGTCACAGCGTTCGAGCGGTCCGCCAGCTGCTTCTGAAGTTTGATCATCGTCACATTACTGCTGACGTGTGACCTGAGAGCAAACACGCGTGTTACAGAGCGCCATGTGTTTTCATCACGTGTACATACAGCCTGTATGTGAACAAACATATTCAATAGTTCTGCTGTAGACACCACAGAGAAGACATGTGTGTGTTTATATGGAGATACTCTAGAACACACACAGTTCTGACCTCAGATTGTTGGTTCTGACCTCACTTTGAGGGTTCTGACCTCAGTTTGTTGGTCTGCTGCTGTCGAACCTGCAGCAGTCTCTCCTCATAGTCGGCCTCCTTCTTCCTCAGCTCGTCTCTCAGCAGCTCGTTGGCTCCGTCCATCTCCTCCATGTGACTACGCTGGAGCTCAATGACGTTCTCTCTGCAAATACAGGAAGCTAACCAGTTAGCCTCCTGCTAAAATAGAACTAAAATATGGCAGCTTTGACAACAAAAAGCCTCTGTGACTGGAGGGACTGGGTCAGAAGGTCTGTTGGTGTCAGTTGGTCTCTGTCGGTCTCTGAAGGTCCCTGAAGGTCTCTGGTGGTCTCTGAAGGTCCCTGAAGGTCTCTGGTGGTCTCTGAAGGTCTCTGTTGGTCCCTGAAGGTCTCTGAAGGTCTCTGTTGGTCTCTGTTGGTCTGAAGGTCTCTGAAGGTCCCTGAAGGTCTCTGTTGATCTATGATGGTCTGATGGTGAAGGTCTCTGTAGGTCTCTGTAGGTCTCTGATGGTCTCTGTCGGTCTCTGTTGGTCTTTGAAGGTCTCTGATGGTCTCTGTCAGTCTTTGAAGGTCTCTGATGGTCTCTGTCGGTCTCTGTTGGTCTCTGAAGGTCTCTGTAGGTCTGACGGTGAAGGTGCAGCACTCACAGGTTGCGGATCTCGGCCCTGGCCTCCTCCAAGAGGTTGTGTCCAAATCGAGGTAAGAGGCCAGTTGGAGGTCTCCCTCCTCCCTCCAGACTCCTCGTACCTGACGGAGACGTTTGAAGAGTTTCAGTCTGTTAGTCTGAGACCTGTGACGTGTGACCTGTGACGTGTGACCTACGACCTGTGACCTGTGACGTATGACCTACAACCTGTGACCTACGATCTGTGACCTGTGACGTGTGACCTACGACCTGTGACCTGTGACGTATGACCTACAACCTGTGACCTACGATCTGTGACCTGTGACGTATGACCTACGACCTGTGACGTATGACCTACAACCTGTGACCTGTGACGTATGACCTACAACCTGTGACCTGTGACGTATGACCTACGACCTGTGACGTATGACCTACAACCTGTGACCTGTGACGTATGACCTACGACCTGTGACATGTGACCTACGACCTGTGACGTATGACCTGTGACGTATGACCTACGACCTGTGACCTACGATCTGTGACGTGTGACGTGTGACCTACGACCTGTGACCTGTGACGTGTGACCTACGACCTGTGACCTGTGACGTGTGACCTACGACCTGTGACCTACGACCTGTGACGTATGACCTACGACCTGTGACCTACGATCTGTGACCTGTGACGTGTGACCTACGACCTGTGACGTATGACCTGTGACGTGTGACCTACGACCTGTGACCTATGATCTGTGACGTATGACCTACAACCTGTGACCTGTGACGTATGACCTACGACCTGTGACCTGTGACCTGTGACGTATGACCTGTGACGTGTGACCTACGACCTGTGACCTATGATCTGTGACGTATGACCTACAACCTGTGACCTGTGACGTATGACCTACAACCTGTGACCTGTGACGTATGACCTACGACCTGTGACGTATGACCTACAACCTGTGACCTGTGACGTATGACCTACAACCTGTGACCTGTGACGTATGACCTACGACCTGTGACGTATGACCTACAACCTGTGACCTGTGACGTATGACCTACGACCTGTGACATGTGACCTACGACCTGTGACGTATGACCTGTGACGTATGACCTACGACCTGTGACCTACGATCTGTGACGTGTGACGTGTGACCTACGACCTGTGACCTGTGACGTGTGACCTACGACCTGTGACCTACGACCTGTGACGTGTGACCTACGACCTGTGACGTATGAGCTACGACCTGTGACCTACGATCTGTGACCTGTGACGTGTGACCTACGACCTGTGACCTGTGACGTATGACCTACAACCTGTGACCTACGATCTGTGACCTGTGACGTGTGACCTACGACCTGTGACCTGTGACGTATGACCTACAACCTGTGACCTACGATCTGTGACCTGTGACGTATGACCTACGACCTGTGACGTATGACCTACAACCTGTGACCTGTGACGTATGACCTACAACCTGTGACCTGTGACGTATGACCTACGACCTGTGACGTATGACCTACAACCTGTGACCTGTGACGTATGACCTACGACCTGTGACATGTGACCTACGACCTGTGACGTATGACCTGTGACGTATGACCTACGACCTGTGACCTACGATCTGTGACGTGTGACGTGTGACCTACGACCTGTGACCTGTGACGTGTGACCTACGACCTGTGACCTGTGACGTGTGACCTACGACCTGTGACCTACGACCTGTGACGTATGACCTACGACCTGTGACCTACGATCTGTGACCTGTGACGTGTGACCTACGACCTGTGACGTATGACCTGTGACGTGTGACCTACGACCTGTGACCTATGATCTGTGACGTATGACCTACAACCTGTGACCTGTGACGTATGACCTACGACCTGTGACCTGTGACCTGTGACGTATGACCTGTGACGTGTGACCTACGACCTGTGACCTATGATCTGTGACGTATGACCTACAACCTGTGACCTGTGACGTATGACCTACAACCTGTGACCTGTGACGTATGACCTACGACCTGTGACGTATGACCTACAACCTGTGACCTGTGACGTATGACCTACAACCTGTGACCTGTGACGTATGACCTACGACCTGTGACGTATGACCTACAACCTGTGACCTGTGACGTATGACCTACGACCTGTGACATGTGACCTACGACCTGTGACGTATGACCTGTGACGTATGACCTACGACCTGTGACCTACGATCTGTGACGTGTGACGTGTGACCTACGACCTGTGACCTGTGACGTGTGACCTACGACCTGTGACCTACGACCTGTGACGTGTGACCTACGACCTGTGACGTATGAGCTACGACCTGTGACCTACGATCTGTGACCTGTGACGTGTGACCTACGACCTGTGACCTATGATCTGTGACGTATGACCTACAACCTGTGACGTATGACCTACGACCTGTGACGTATGACCTACAACCTGTGACCTGTGACGTATGACCTACGACCTGTGACGTGTGACCTACAACCTGTGACGTGTGACGTATGACCTGTGACCTACGACCTGTAACGTGTGACCTACAACCTGTGACCTGTGACGTGTGACCTACAACCTGTGACCTGTGACCTGTGACGTGTGACCTACAACCTGTGACCTGTGACGTATGACCTGTGACGTGTGACCTGTGACGTGTGACCTACAACCTGTGACCTGTGACCTGTGACGTGTGACCTACAACCTGTGACCTGTGACCTGTGACGTGTGACCTACAACCTGTGACGTGTGACCTGTGACGTATGACCTACGACCTGTGACCTGTGACCTGTGACGTATGACCTACGACCTGTGACCTGTGACCTGTGACGTATGACCTGTGACGTGTGACCTACGACCTGTGACCTATGATCTGTGACGTATGACCTACAACCTGTGACCTGTGACGTATGACCTACAACCTGTGACCTGTGACGTATGACCTACGACCTGTGACGTATGACCTACAACCTGTGACCTGTGACGTATGACCTACAACCTGTGACCTGTGACGTATGACCTACGACCTGTGACGTATGACCTACAACCTGTGACCTGTGACGTATGACCTACGACCTGTGACATGTGACCTACGACCTGTGACGTATGACCTGTGACGTATGACCTACGACCTGTGACCTACGATCTGTGACGTGTGACGTGTGACCTACGACCTGTGACCTGTGACGTGTGACCTACGACCTGTGACCTACGACCTGTGACGTGTGACCTACGACCTGTGACGTATGACCTACGACCTGTGACCTACGATCTGTGACCTGTGACGTGTGACCTACGACCTGTGACCTGTGACGTATGACCTGTGACGTGTGACCTACGACCTGTGACCTATGATCTGTGACGTATGACCTACAACCTGTGACGTATGACCTACGACCTGTGACGTATGACCTACAACCTGTGACCTGTGACGTATGACCTACGACCTGTGACGTGTGACCTACAACCTGTGACGTGTGACGTATGACCTGTGACCTACGACCTGTAACGTGTGACCTACAACCTGTGACCTGTGACGTGTGACCTGTGACGTGTGACCTACAACCTGTGACCTGTGACGTGTGACCTACAATCTGTGACCTATGACCTGTGACGTGTGACCTACAACCTGTGACCTGTGACGTATGACCTGTGACGTGTGACCTGTGACGTGTGACCTACAACCTGTGACCTGTGACCTGTGACGTGTGACCTACAACCTGTGACCTGTGACCTGTGACGTGTGACCTACAACCTGTGACGTGTGACCTGTGACGTGTGACGTATGACCTGTGACGTGTGACCTGTGACGTACTCTTTGGTCGGCCCGGTGACGGGGACGAGGCGTCGTCTCGCAGCTTCTTTAGCCCTGAGTTGACTCGTGATTGGACGTGGCCGTACGGCGTGGACCTCCTGCTCTGTGAGTTGATGAGCTGCTGTTTGGCCACAAGGAGGCGCTGTTTCAGCCCCTCGTTCTCCGACTGCAGCGCCCGAACTTTCTCCTGCAGCTCCTCCATCACCTCCTCCATCTCCACGTCACGCACACGGGACACTGGCTGACCTCCACCCGCCGCCAGCTGCTCCATACGACCACGGTCCTTCACCAACCTCATCAGCTTAGTGCCCAGCCTGAGGAGGAGAGGAGGAGAAGGAGTGAGGAGGAGGAGTGAAGAGGAGAAGGAGGAGTGAGGAGGAGGAGGAGGAGTGAAGAGGAGGAGGAAGAGGAGTGAAGAGGAGGAGGAGTGAGGAGGAGGAGGTCATATCTTACAGTGATGATATTTCTCCATGTCAGATCATAATAATGATGTTATTCTGTGTTGTATTAGTTTAGATCATAATAATAACTGTATCTGTGTGTTTCATATATGTGTGTTGTCAGCACCATCATATCTAAAAGAGCTCATAGTACCTTACTACCCCTCTAGAACACTGCGCTCTCAGAATGCTGGGTTCCTTGTGGTTCCTATAGTTTCCAAAAGTAGACTGGGAGCCAGAGCTTTCAGCTACCAAGCTCCTCTTCTGTGGAACAAACTACCATTTTGGGTTCGGGAGGCAGACACGGTCAACACTTTTAAGAGTAGACTTAAGACTTTCCTTTTTGATAGAGCTTATAGTTAGGGCTGGCTCAGGTCATCCCTTAGTTATGCTGCTATAGGACTAGACTGCCGGGGGACTCCCTCTCCCTCCTTTCTCTCTCTGTCTCTCTCTCAGGGTTATGCCTAGTCAGGCACGGTACTGGTTGAAGATGTAGTCACATCTCCCTTTACTGAAAACTCTACTCAAATCTCTCTCTCTCTCTCTCTCTCTCTCTCTCTCTCCATCACCATCTCCATCTGTAAACATACATGTCTCATTAATGCATGTTAATGCATGTTACTAACTAAACTTCTTCCCCGGAGTTTCTGTGCTCTCTCGTCCAGCAGGTTCTCATGGATCGTGGCTGCTGCTGTGGTCCTGCACGACGTCCACTACTTATATTATTACTGTCATTATTGTTACCATATCTCTGTGTACTCTGTATACTGTAATCATTTTATCATTCATTGTAATTGTACAATATGTCTCTGTTGATTTGTTCTGTACACGTGACATCTATTGCACGTCTGTCCGTCCTGGGAGAGGGATCCCTCCTCTGTGGCTCTTCCTGAGGTTTCTTCCACCTTTTTTCCTGTTAAAAGGGTTTTTGTGGGCAAGTTTTTCCTCACTCGAACCGAGGGTCTAAGGACAGAGGGACTAAGGACAGAGGGTCTAAGGACAGATGGTCTAAGGACAGAGGGTGTAAGGACAGAGGGACTGAGGACAGAGGGTGTAAGGACAGAGGGTCTAAGGACAGAGGGTCTAAGGACAGAGGGTGTCACTCCCTGTACAGATTGTAAAGCCCTCTGAGGCAAAATGTGTTTTGTGAATTTGGGCTATACAAATAAAATTTGATTTGATATGTCAGGATGATAACTTTGTGTTGTTGGTCTCACTTCTTGATCTTGTCGTCCTGTTGGTGGATCGTCTGTTTGAGGAGCAGAGTCTCCTCGTGGAGGCGCAGGAAGCGGTCCTCCAGCTCCTCCCTGGACACCCGTGAGACGTCCTGCCTCGCCCGACCATTCTGATACACCGACGACTCTACGACCAGAAAACACAAAAAAGCTGTTCAAATTATAAACTATTATTGTCTGTAGGTTGTCTGTGCATTGTCTGTAGGTTGTCTGTGCGTTGTCTGTGTGTTGTCTGTAGGTTGTCTGTAGGTTGTCTGTGTGTTGTCTGTGTGTTGTCTGTAGGTTGTCTGTAGGTTGTCTGTGTGTTGTCTGTGTGTTGTCTGTGCGTTGTCTGTGTGTTGTCTGTGTGTTGTCTGTAGGTTGTCTGTGGGTTTTCTGTAGGTTGTCTGTGCGTTGTCTGTGTGTTGTCTGTAGGTTGTCTGTGTGTTGTCTGTGCGTTGTCTGTGTGTTGTCTGTAGGTTGTCTGTAGGTTGTCTGTGCATTGTCTGTGTGTCGTCTGTGCATTGTCTGTAGGTTGTCTGTAGGTTGTCTGTGCGTTGTCTGTAGGTTGTCTGTGCGTTGTCTGTGTGTTGTCTGTAGGTTGTCTGTGCGCTGTCTGTGTGTTGTCTGTAGGTTGTCTGTGCGTTGTCTGTGTGTTGTCTGTAGGTTGTCTGTGCGTTGTCTGTAGGTTGTCTGTGTGTTGTCTGTAGGTTGTCTGTGCATTGTCTGTGTGTTGTCTGTAGGTTGTCTGTATGTTGTCTGTAGGTTGTCTGTAGGTTGTCTGTGCATTGTCTGTGTGTTGTCTGTAGGTTGTCTGTGTGTTGTCCGTAGGTTGTCTGTAGGTTGTCTGTAGGTTGTCTGTGTGGTGTCTGTAGGTTGTCCGTAGGTTGTCTGTGTGGTGTCCGTAGGTTGTCCGTAGGTTGTCTGTAGGTTGTCTGTGTGGTGTCCGTAGGTTGTCCGTAGGTTGTCTGTGCGTTGTCTGTAGGTTGTCTGTAGGTTGTCTGTGTGGTGTCCGTAGGTTGTCTGTAGGTTGTCTGTGTGGTGTCTGTAGGTTGTCCGTAGGTTGTCTGTAGGTTGTCTGTGTGGTGTCCGTAGGTTGTCTGTAGGTTGTCTGTAGGTTGTCTGTGTGGTGTCCGTAGGTTGTCTGTAGGTTGTCTGTGTGGTGTCTGTAGGTTGTCCGTAGGTTGTCTGTAGGTTGTCTGTGTGGTGTCCGTAGGTTGTCCGTAGGTTGTCTGTAGGTTGTCTGTGTGTTGTCTGTGTGGTGTCCGTAGGTTGTCTGTGTGTTGTCCGTAGGTTGTCCGTAGGTTGTCTGTAGGTTGTCTGTACCTTGTCTGGACAGGTTGTCTGTGTGTTGTCTGTAGGTTGTCCGTAGGTTGTCTGTGTGTTGTCTGTAGGTTGTCCGTAGGTTGTCTGTAGGTTGTCTGTGTGTTGTCTGTACCTTGTCTGGACAGGTTGTCTGTGTGTTGTCTGTAGGTTGTCCGTAGGTTGTCCGTGTGTTGTCTGTGTGTTGTCTGTAGGTTGTCCGTGTGTTGTCTGTAGGTTGTCCGTAGGTTGTCCGTAGGTTGTCTGTAGGTTGTCTGTGTGTTGTCCGTAGGTTGTCTGTGTGTTGTCTGTGTGTTGTCCGTAGGTTGTCCGTAGGTTGTCTGTACCTTGTCTGGACAGGTTGTCTGTGTGTTGTCTGTGTGGTGTCCGTAGGTTGTCTGTAGGTTGTCTGTGTGTTGTCTGTAGGTTGTCCGTAGGTTGTCTGTAGGTTGTCTGTGTGTTGTCTGTGTGTTGTCTGTAGGTTGTCCGTGTGTTGTCCGTAGGTTGTCTGTAGGTTGTCCGTGTGTTGTCTGTGTGTTGTCTGTAGGTTGTCTGTAGGTTGTCTGTGTGTTGTCCGTAGGTTGTCTGTAGGTTGTCTGTGTGTTGTCTGTGTGTTGTCTGTAGGTTGTCCGTGTGTTGTCCGTAGGTTGTCTGTAGGTTGTCTGTGTGTTGTCTGTGTGTTGTCTGTAGGTTGTCTGTGTGTTGTCTGTGTGTTGTCCGTAGGTTGTCTGTAGGTTGTCTGTGTGTTGTCTGTAGGTTGTCTGTAGGTTGTCTGTGTGTTGTCTGTAGGTTGTCTGTAGGTTGTCTGTACCTTGTCTGGACAGGTTGTCTGTGTGTTGTCTGTAGGTTGTCTGTAGGTTGTCTGTGTGTTGTCTGTAGGTTGTCTGTACCTTGTCTGGACAGGTTGTCTGTGTGTTGTCTGTAGGTTGTCCGTAGGTTGTCTGTGTGTTGTCTGTAGGTTGTCCGTGTGTTGTCCGTAGGTTGTCTGTAGGTTGTCCGTGTGTTGACTGTGTGTTGTCTGTAGGTTGTCTGTAGGTTGTCTGTGTGTTGTCCGTAGGTTGTCTGTAGGTTGTCTGTGTGTTGTCTGTGTGTTGTCTGTAGGTTGTCTGTGTGTTGTCTGTGTGTTGTCCGTAGGTTGTCTGTAGGTTGTCTGTAGGTTGTCCGTGTGTTGTCTGTGTGTTGTCTGTAGGTTGTCTGTAGGTTGTCTGTGTGTTGTCTGTGTGTTGTCCGTAGGTTGTCTGTAGGTTGTCTGTGTGTTGTCCGTGTGTTGTCCGTAGGTTGTCTGTAGGTTGTCCGTGTGTTGTCTGTAGGTTGTCTGTAGGTTGTCCGTGTGTTGTCCGTAGGTTGTCTGTAGGTTGTCTGTGTGTTGTCTGTGTGTTGTCTGTAGGTTGTCTGTGTGTTGTCTGTGTGTTGTCCGTAGGTTGTCTGTAGGTTGTCTGTGTGTTGTCTGTAGGTTGTCTGTAGGTTGTCTGTGTGTTGTCTGTAGGTTGTCTGTAGGTTGTCTGTACCTTGTCTGGACAGGTTGTCTGTGTGTTGTCTGTAGGTTGTCCGTAGGTTGTCTGTGTGTTGTCTGTAGGTTGTCTGTAGGTTGTCTGTACCTTGTCTGGACAGGTTGTCTGTGTGTTGTCTGTAGGTTGTCCGTAGGTTGTCTGTGTGTTGTCTGTAGGTTGTCCGTAGGTTGTCTGTGTGTTGTCTGTAGGTTGTCTGTAGGTTGTCTGTGTGTTGTCTGTGTGTTGTCTGTAGGTTGTCTGTGTGTTGTCTGTAGGTTGTCTGTAGGTTGTCTGTACCTTGTCTGGACAGGTTGTCTGTGAAGTCTCTGACAGGAACATCAGCAGCGGTGTCGTCCAGCAGAGTGGACATGTTTCAATCTAAGAATAAATTAACAGTTTATATTGACATTAATCTAACTTTATACACAGTAAACACATGAACACGTATGAGCTGCTCTGTGCGCTTTACATGAGCCGAACATACATGAAACATGCGTGTGTGAACGGACATGTAGTGGACAGTTTAAACGGAGTCTGACGTCACTTCCTGTGCACAGATTTTTACTAAACATGAGATAAATTAAATAATTCACACCTGAGGGCGGGAAAATGTGCGTCACAACATGACGTGTGACGTAGAATAAGTCAGAGGTTTTACTGTTTGTTGTTGTCTGACCGTTAGCTCCGTTAGCTCCGGTAGCCCCGTTAGCTCCGTTAGCCCCGTTAGCTCCGTTAGCCCCGTTAGCTCCGTTAGCTCCGGTAGCCCCGTTAGCTCCGTTAGCTCCGTTAGCTCTGGTAGCTCTGTTAGCTCCGGTAGCTCCGTTAGCTCCGTTAGCCCCGTTAGCTCCGTTAGCTCCGTTAGCCCCGTTAGCCCCGTTAGCTCCGTTAGCTCCGGTAGCCCCGTTAGCTCCGTTAGCTCCGTTAGCTCTGGTAGCTCTGTTAGCTCCGGTAGATCCGGTAGCCTGCTAACCTCCGCAGCTAAATACTTATCTTAGCTAACCCTGCTAATTATGCTAATGAAGTAGTGACGTACGTGTGTTGATAGCTGACATAAACGCGTCTTCAAACACACTTTTAAACATTTCTTACCTTTAAATCACTTTATTAGCTCCGGACTGACGGTTGCTACTGAAAACATAACATGTCGCTATGATGAAAACACGCATGCGCCGTGTGAGGAGACCTGTGGGAAATGTAGTTTTCTTTTAACTGAGAGTAAATTTACACAAAAAGGTTTTATCTGTTTTATTTACACAATTATTTACATTTTTTATTCTCACTCCACAGATAAAAGATTCTTTATTATATATATATTATTATATGTTTCAAGGTAATTCAAAATGTATTCAACTAGAAACATCAAGTAACATAAATATAACTTACATAAACACAAATATAACATAAGGAAACATAGATATAACATAAAGAACCTCCTGCGACCCTGTGTCATCATATGAGGACATTAAAATTTTGGCTGCCTGCACCATAATACTTTATTTTGCTCAACTTAAACCTACTGACGTCATTCAGGGACAGTTACTGTGCCGTCTAGTGGTCTGAGAAGTTTTTTATGAAAGACAATGCTGAGTTTTTATGAGAAATTAAAAATGCACACCAAAAAAAGCATTTAACATAAATATAACATAACTATAACTTAAAGAAACATAAGTAACATATATACATAAATATAACATATATAAACATAAATTTAACATATATAAACATATACACACACACACACACAAACATATATATATCACATAAATATAACACAAATATATCTTAGAGAAACATAGGTAAATATATAGAAATGTAAATATAACATACACATAATTTAAAGAAACATAAGTTAATATATAGAAACATGGAGTAGCGTGCTCACTTTAACCTCTCTCCTGGTTGCTGAATGTATTTCCGTGGCTGTCCTCTGTCTTGTGTCTCCTGTGTTTGTCCATCAGCTCTCTCTCAGCTCATTTCCATCATCTTGTTACCCTGACAACCTTTCTGGGAGACGTCAGGCCAATTTGAGGACTTATTCTGACCCGCCTTTACATGTTTATGAGCAGCGCGGCGGTCCGATGGCTCGCCGTGATGGCTCGCCGCGATGGCTCGCTGATGGCTCGGCGGTACCTTTGACAGGCGTGCTGTCAGACGTCTGCCTTTCATGAATCTGAATGGATCTCATTTAGCAGGCCGAGCTGAGCGCTGTGTGGACAGAATGAGTTCAGTCTGCATGTCGGGCTCACCGGGCCGTGACGGTCTCCCATCACTGCTGCCTCTACCGGCCGTGACCTTTGACCCCGCCCTCATCTCCTCAGGCTGGGACGGCGAGCGTCTGTCAGAGAGTCAGCTTGTCGTTGAAATCATCACGCCTGCCGACCTCTTGTTCAACGGGCCGTGCCCGCCTCCACGCAATGGCTGTCAAGTCCAGAACCAGACGAGCACGGACCCCCTTCACCTCCACCCACCATTGTAATATAGGCAGATTTCACCTCCACATGCAGGGTGGAGGAGCAGGAGCTCAGCTCAGAGCAGACATGTCACACATCATCTGAATAACAGACATACAAGATGTGGTGTCTGTCTGTACGTCTGTCTGTCTGTCCTCCACAGTCCAACATCCCGTAATAAATATATAAACATTTTTTGTTAACATATTTTTAGAACATATGTTTTAATAAACATATTTTGTCTGCAGCTCTCAGGCTGAAGTTCAGGCCCGACCCGATCAGTGAGTCCTTCATGTGACACTAGAGGGCAGCTGATGAACACGTGTGAACGTCTCTGCAGGTACACTGATGAACACGCAGCATGATCGACTGTTCATGTATGTGTATTAAAGCGTTACAATGGACACACGTTAACCTGTGACTGGTCAAAGTACCACCACAGTGTACAAATACTCTATGACAACTAAAGTACTGCATTTAAAATATAACAAACATATCAATATCAAAATATATTCACAGTACCAAAAGTAAAAATACTATTACTACTATTACAATATTATAATTGTTGTTATTATTATTATTACTATAATATACGTAATATAACAATATGTTATTATTATTGTTGTTGTTATTTTTTGTTATTACTGAGGCATTCACGTGTTCATCACTTTGACGTTGCAGCTTTGAAAAAATGGAGCTCATTTTAATTAATGTATATATAATTGAATAATATAAAACAGTTTTATTGATCATTATTATTTTTTTTATTTTATTTGATTAATCTCAATGTAAAATATAGTTATCAGTATGTAAATGTAGTTAAGTATAAAGTACTGATATGCAGTATGAATACATATACCTCACAATTACATGTAATAATTAGAGTACATTTACATGGTCAGGTCAGAGATCAGAGAGTTATTTTTTATTTTATTAAATTTTTTAAATTTTGTTCTTCAACACATTCATATTTTACTCATTACTCAAACTGGTCTGATGTATTTTAAATCATCATTATTATCACTGACATTTTAATATGAAAGAAGATTTTCAGGTTTATTTCTTGTTGAACACGTCAAATTTAAAATGTCTGTGAATAAATCTGAGCTGTCAGATAAATGTAGTGAATTAAAATAAAGAAGCTGCAGAAAAATAATGAAAGAATAAATACTGGAGTACATTTGTGTGACCAAATGAATCATCTGTGTGATTTTAATGTAAATGTGTCTGTTCTGAGTTTGAAGCTGGAAATTTTTTAATGTAATCAACATTTAAATGTTAAAATCACAAACTTCACATTTCAGGATCGATTTACACAACAACATGCTTTAACGTGTCACGTCTTTGCACTCTCCATGTTTTCATGATTTGGTCAGTTTAGACATTTTGGTTCATTTTTATTATTTCAGACGAGCGTAAACATTTAATTTCACTTTGTTTGCTCTGCAGTTAACAAAATGCCTCATTTACATATTTAAACATAACATTACACAAAATGTTGTATCTTTTTAAAAGGTTATCTTCAACACAGATATCTGCTAACTGCACCAACGCCCTGAAACCTTCATCGAACGATATCAATCGATAGTCGATTAGCAGTTAGCAGTTCAGACTTTGCTAATTTCTTAAATAATAAATAAAAGAAGCTGAACATTGCCATGAGCCTCAGCTGTACCTTCAGATATCATAATTTAACATGATTACACAATGAAATGTAGTTTAGCACGATGCTACACACAGAAGTGTAGAAGAGCTCTAACGTGCCTCAGTTCGGCCTAAGTTAGTTGCTAACGTGCTAGCCTGCTAACGTGCTAACGGGACCTGATCTCGGTGGTATGTGGCGTGATGTGACGGCAAACAGTCGGTCTGTGGTTAGCGTGTTCCCGATCGCCCCGCAGAGAACATGTTGTCTGTTCAAGGATCTCTGAGCCGCTCATTAATTATGTTGAAGGTGAACTCTGACTCCGAGAGCTGGTTATGAAAATTTCATCAATCTGGTGAGTTGGGTGGAGGCAAGCTGGAGGAGGTGGAGGTGGAGGGGGGACCAGCTGCTCCTGTCAGAGGCCACTTCTGGTGGACGAGCAGGGGGTGAGATCAGGAGGGTGGAGGGGTTTGTTTATGTGTGTTTGTTTATGTGTGTTTGTTTATGTGTGTGTGTGTGTGTGTTTGTGTGTGTGTTTATGTGTGTGTGTGTGTGTGTTTGTGTGTGTGTTTGTTTATGTGTGTGTGTGTGTGTGTTTGTGTGTGTGTGTTTGTTTATGTGTGTGTGTGTGCGTGTTTGTGTGTGTGTTTGTTTATGTGTGTGTGTGTGTGTGTTTGTGTGTGTGTTTGTTTATATGTGTGTGTGTGTGTGTGTGTGTGTGTTTGTTTATATGTGTGTGTGTGTTTGTTTGTGTGTGTGTGTGTTTGTGTGTGTGTTTGTTTATGTGTGTTTGTTTATGTGTGTGTGTGTGTGTTTGTGTGTGTGTTTGTTTATGTGTGTTTGTTTGTGTGTGTGTGTGTGTGTGTGTGTGTTTGTGTGTGTGTTTATGTGTGTGTGTGTGTGTGTTTGTGTGTGTGTTTGTTTATGTGTGTTTGTTTATGTGTGTGTGTGTGTGTGTGTTTGTGTGTGTGTTTGTTTATGTGTGTGTGTGTGTGTGTGTTTGTTTATATGTGTGTGTGTGTTTGTTTATGTGTGTTTGTTTATGTGTGTGTGTGTTTGTGTGTGTTTGTTTGTGTGTGTTTGTTTATGTGTGTGTGTGTGTGTGTGTTTGTTTATATGTGTGTGTGTGTTTGTTTATGTGTGTGTGTGTGTGTGTGTGTTTGTGTGTGTGTGTGTGTGTGTTTATGTGTGTGTGTGTGTTTGTTTATGTGTGTGTTTGTGTGTGTGTGTGTGTTTGTTTGTGTGTGTGTGTGTGTTTGTTTATGTGTTTTTTGTGTGTGTGTGTGTGTGTTTGTTTATGTGTTTTTTGTGTGTGTGTGTGTGTTTGTTTGTGTGTGTGTGTGTGTTTGTTTATGTGTGTGTGTGTGTGTGTGTGTTTATGTGTCTTCTGGGAACTGTTACTCCGATCATCACAAACGGGCTCTGAGGTTTGTTCGTTAGTTTCACAGATTAACTGTAATTAATTATTCTTATTAATAAAATAAATGTTGGTCCGTCTCTGTCTGACTTCCTGTCTGTGTCTCTCCGCTCATTGGTTCCTCTTAAAGACTAATTAAGACTAATAAATTAATGATTTATTATTAATCAGATAATTTCTTTATTTTAACGTTATGTGAGTCAGACATAGACGACATGTAAATATTATTCTTATTAATTATGAAATGAAACATGTAAATTATAAATGATTCATTGTCACTCTTTAAACATGTAAATATCATACAGTCAGCTGTTCATAAATCATAAAGATTTATTTCTTATTTTTCTTCAACATATTTATATTTCTATATTTATATTACATTTATATTTTATGTGTTCATAGTTTACTGTGTGTTGACCTGTGGAGCTTTCAGCTATGTTTGTGTTTGTTGGGGACTATTTTCAGCGGTGGATGAATCCACGTTTGGTGCAGTGATATCATCAAAATAAGAAGAAGAACAGCTTTCTTTAAATTTATTTATTTTGTGTTTTTGTTTCTGTGTTTAATTATTTTTGTATTTTATCATCAAATTAAAAATAAATGATCCAGATATTGATCGATAATTAAAGTAATTATTGATCAGGTGTTTGTTTGGTTTCATGTTCATGAATAATAATGATCTTTGACCCTCCCTGGGATCGCCCCGTGTCCTCCCCCGTAGAGACACTGACTTCCATATCAGGAGGACATGTGACCTTCTGTGTCCGGGGTCGAGCCCTCCGCCGTCGGCGCTCTGACAGACGTGTAAACAGATGCAGCCGTTGTTCGCCGTGACAGGTGATTAGAGTTGGCACCAGTGCCAAAGCAATTAAACCCGAAGGCTGACAGCGCCATTTGGCGGGCTGTTCCTTCCACGGCGGTGTAACCGGAGCAGCACATTTTCAGCGGCGAGGCCTCTGCACGTCATTAACGGGAGCGGGAACATGGCCGACAGGAAGCGGCTTTATCCCGTGTTGGTTTGATGTGCGGTAATGAGACGGTTACCGTAAATTAACTTCATGTCCATCAGTGAACAGGGACTGACCCAGCTCGCTCTGCCCAGACCGAGGCTGTTTTCTGGGAGACAGTTCATGAAGAGTCCGCATGGAGGACTGAGCATGTCGACCCGTTTGTCTGTCAAACATATATGTGAACACGCATGTCCGTGACCATTGGGATGTAAATCCACAGAAACCCTTCAGGATTGAGTGCAGCGTTACGAGGCTGTGCTCCATCCGACCCGGCTCAGTGTGGGTCACGGGACCAGCTGGTCCAGAGGAACACATGACCCCGTTTGTCAGTGCACACTGTTTTTCTTTAATTACACTGCTGAGGCTCCGCTAACGACTTTAATCAGCAGAGATCTGACTAACGGACAGACTGATGAGGCTCAGCTCGTCGGCGTGAGATGGACCTGAAGCAGACGGTCCGATCAGGTTTATCTTTATTTAGCCAAGTCATAAACACGGATTAGGAATTGAACCTGTGGACCGCACACAGAGATCTGTCAGCTGTCATTCAGATAGAAAGAGTCACCAACAGCAGACACAGCAGCCAGCTAATATTACTGACTAGTCCAACAGCAGTCAGCCCAGCTCGGCGTCTGTCTTTCAGCCTTTTATTTCACCAAGCTCTCACCAACCACTAAAAGTCAGTCCCAGATTTACTCTTGTCCGGCGGCTTCTTGCTCGCTCACTCTCTCCTTTTCTCTTCTTAGCTTCCTCCGTCAGCGTCCTCTTCACTCTCTTCTCCTCTGCCATTATGTCCCTAGAGGCTGCTGACTGCTGGGCCTGTAAACTCTTCTTCTGCTTCTTCTTCTTCGTCTTCTTCTTCTTCTTCCTGGTGGTCCAAAGCGTCTGTGGTACAAACACTAACAAACTGAGCTTACAGCAGCTGTGGTAGATATTTAACTTTCCTCCTCAAAACATTTTTCTTGATTAATTTTTGTGATTTATTATTTTTGTGTGTGTACTCTCATATTTTCTACGTTCAGTATATTTTAGGGTTTAATGTCATCGTGACGCTTCAGCGTCGACAGGAAAGAGAAAAAAATGAATTTCATATAAAATTTTGAACAGATTATTTGAATGTCACTTTTATACTAACAGGATTATTATTAACGTTTTAAAATGAACCTGTCTGTCTGTTGTCATGCAGTTTAAATGCAGCACAGACTGGAGGTGTCTGTTGTTCAGTCTGTGAGTCTTTAGAGGTCAAAGGTGACTCTGACTTCATTTAAGAGAGATTTGAACAGAGCTGGCAGACAGGTTGCTGCCTGACGACAGCGTGACAGAAATGTGTCGACGTCTCAGAGGAACGTCTTCAGATCATGTGAGATGAATCATGTGAGATCACGCTCAGAGAGCACGTCCTAAAAACACGCCAGACATTTTGTCATTTCCAGACGTAGTTTGCGTGAACGCTGCAGCTGAAGTCGGCCGCTCTCACTTCATAATGTTCTTTAAAGCTCGCAGAGAAACTCGTCAAAGAAAGTCAGCAGCTCAAACAATGTTTAATGTGATCCTCGAGGGATCAGCAAGCGGCATTTGATCCGAGACGAGGGCGTCAATTAAGAGGAAGACACTTCAAACTGCAGACGATTAAACTTTGAAATGTTTAAAACGCTCCCTGATGAATTGTCTCCTCTGTGGAAAGGTGCAGCTTTTAACTGCTATTTATTTACTGTCAACATGCCTCGCTCCACGTTTGTGTCCACGCCAACACTGTCAGAGCGTTTGGAACGAGACCACGGGACAGGACGCCACGAGAACCTTAGCATGTAGTGACGAAGACGATGAGTCATATTAAAGAAAATCAAGTTCAGTTTCTGTTAAATAAGAAACTATCATCAAATATTCACAACACTTAAACAATAATTTAGACAAAGCTAGCTCACTTTGTTGAAGCCAGCTAGCTTCACTTACCTTTGTCTTACCTGGACTCACCTGTTCTTTGTTCCCTCGATGGTCGTCTGTGTTGAAATCTGAGAAATTCGATGGAAATTCACGACGAGAAATGAACGCAACGCAACGGTTTGACGGGTTTGTTTGGTTTTTGAGTTTTGTGTTTGAGTTTTTGCGTACCTCAGGTTCTCGGAGCCGAGGTTCGATCCCACGTCTCCACGTTGGCGGTCGGCGTCCTTCCCCACTGGACCATCTTCAGTACTGATGAAGAAGAAGAACCAGGATCAGACTGAGGGGAGGAATCATGCTGAAGATTCTCCTCCATCAGTCCTGATAGAGCTGCTGAAGAACATTTCTGTTCTTCACTTTGTTTGTCTCATCATGTAGAAGGAAAACCACGTCTCCATGTCCTTTTGGACCACATGGTCCACTGCTCACTGCTCCTCATGTCCTCCTACATCTTCACTGGTCCAGTGGGTTCATGTCAGGGCACAGAGGAACTTTTAGGTCCACAAGTTGTGAGTTTGAATCCCGCTCAGAGCAGCACTGAGGAGAAATGATCTACTTTAAATAACTGAACTTTACTCCAGTATTTTATTTTCATAAACTCTCTGAACACTAACATGTTAAAATCACCTGACAGGTGTGACACGTCAACACGATGATTAAACAGCAGGAAGTTGACACAGGTGAGTCTTGAACTGTCACAATAAAAGCGTAAATAAAAGACACTGAACTGTGGATGTTTCACACAGACCTGCCCTGCTACGATTGGCTGATATTCCAACAAAGACAAGTACAAACCATAAATATATAAATCTATACTGACTGAAGTCTGTTTACATTTGGACTGATCAGCTGTTAAATGATTATTTTAAACAGATTCTTTCAAACTAACCATTCAGACAATAATACTAATACTAATACTAATACTAATAATAATAATAAGACTAAATGATGTATTTAACAGTGTGTGTGGAACATTTAGTCGTCATCATGAAATCTGGACGTGGATCTAAATAATTGGTGCCGGCTGAATAAAGCCTGCAGTGAATGAAGGAGATGTTTATCTGGATGAAATATTACACGCTGGATTATTTTATTATTTTCTGTGTCCATGAGCTGCAACAACAACAAAAGAACAAAAGACAAAGAAAGATGACAGGACGGAGGACAAAGACAGCAGGCTTTTATTCTGAACGGCACATTGTCTCATTTCCTGTTTAAAGAGCTCCGACTGCAAATGATGACGATCAGCTGATGTTATGATTTAACTGATTTAATTGATTTAACTGATTGGACTGATTTCTGGTCGTGTTCAGACTCACAGCTCAATTAATATTTAGACAGATCGTGGACTCGTTAATTAACTCAGTCCTGTCCACTCTCTCCTTTTCTCTTCTTAGCTTCCTCCGTCAACGTCCTCTTCGCTCTCTTCTCCTCTGCCATTATGTCCATAGAAGCTGCTGACTGCTGGGCCTGAAAACCTCTTCTTCTTCTTCTTCTTCTTGGTGGTCCAAACCTCCTGTGGTACAAACAGAAACACTCCCCCGGTGCTCTGAGCTCACAGTCCGGGCAGCCCGGCTAACAAACTGAGCTGACAGCAGCAAACGAGGCAGGGCAGGTCTTTGTGAAACATCCACAGTTCAGTGTCTTATTTAGAGTACGCTTTTATTGTGACAGTTCAAGACTCACCTGTGTCAACGTGTTACACCTGTCAGGTGACTTTAACATGTTAGTGTTCAGAGAGTTTATGAAAATAAAATACTGGAGTAAAGTTCAGTTATTTAAAGTAGATCATTTCTCCTCAGTGCTGCTCTGAGCGGGATTCAAACTCACAACTTGTGGACCTAAAAGTTCCTCTGTGCCCTGACATGAACCCACTGGACCACAAAGAACAGGTGAGTCCAGGTAAGTCAAAGGTAAGTGAAGCTAGCTGGCTTCAACAAAGTGAGCTAGTTTCATCTAAATTATTTTTTAAGTGTTGTGAATATTTGATGATAGTTTTTTATTTAATAGAAACTAAACTTGATTTTCTTTGACATGACTCGTCTTCGTCACTACATGCTGAACAGAACCTCTGAAACCAGAACAGAACCTCTGAAACCAGCAGCGTCCAGTCTAACAGTGAATAATATTAATAATAATCAGATGATTGTTTCTCTGTCAGACGTTGAATTCATCCTCTCAGCAGCCTTAAATACCCCGTTAGCCCCGCTCCACCCGGCCCTCGTGGACTGTAATTGCCCCACGTAGTGTCTCAGACTTGCCCTCTCCTCTTCAGCTGCCCTCCATGTTGCTGTTGACAGCGTGCAGAGGCGTCTCATATCAATCTGTGCCGGCTCTGATGACGGACGCCTAATCTCCCCTCAATTAATTAAAGCACACTTCAGCCCATCCACCGCCGACTCGCTCAACCAGCCGCCGCTAAACGGCTCCGCGACCGGCCGGCCGGGCGCCGTCAGCTGGAAAAGATTGAGCTGAGAGAGAGTGTGTGTGTGTGTGTGAGTGAGTGTGTGAGTGTGTGTGTGAATGAGTTGGTGTTAATGGACTGGGGAGCTGATGCAGGTAATTAACTCACTGAATGTGCAGATGTTTTCACACACACACACACACACACACACACATTTAGATTTAATAATTTAAAGGTTCAGTTCACAGAAAAGACAAAATGTAATTATCCATCTTAACCAATCAGCAACCTCCAATTTACCACCTTTGCTTTGTACGTTACATCATTTCATGTTGGCAAAAATCAACACGTTAGCATTGTGGATCACGTTAGCTGAAAGCTAAAATAACACTGTGTTAGAGATAACGTTAGCAAGCGTCAAGCTGATGTTACCCAGTGACGCGGCATGTATCTGACCAACCGCCTCGCAACACCAGCCGCTCACTTCCTGTCTCACAGATTATTTCTTCATTTATTTCTCACGTCTTGTTTGAAATAAACTCTGTATTTGTCTCCTCTTCATCTCCTCCTCACCTCCTCGTCTCCTCCTCGTGTCCTCGCCTCGTGTCCTCCTCCTCTAAACTCCTTACCAGAGAGACAAACATCTTCATTTGGTGTTTACTCGTCTCTTAAATCCGTCCGTCTCTCAGCTCGTAATTAAAATGCGAGACGTGCTGAGCTTTGCTCGAGCTTTGATAAGAGCGATCAGGTTGGAGTTACTTTGGCTATTGATTTGATTAAGAGGCTTATTCACTGTTTAATGACTTTTCCACTTCACTGATCGTCTCATCAGGCGCTCTGCCAGCTCTCTCTCTCTCTCTCTCTGTTCAGTCTGTGTCAGGGTCTCTCGCCCGGCTCCTTCACGTTCACGTTAACCCTCCACAACACGTTAAATAAAGTCCCGATGTTTGGATGGACTGGATCACACAATATATTATATAATATATATTATAATAATATAATAATATATTTTAATATGTTCAGGTTCAGCTCTCTTGTGTAGCACCGGGCTCAGCAGCCGGACCAGACCGGGTTGGAGCACAGCCTCTGAGACCAGCAGGGAATAACGTGACAGTACCGAGGTGATTTACAGACTTTATGATGGAAACATTGATAAGTAGCAGGAGAGCTAAAGCTAATATAACAAAGCTAATACAGCTAACACTGAGGATCCAGTTGGTTTGGAGCTAGTGCTAATGTAGCTAACTGATAGCTATTTTTAGTTAGCTTGGATATAAAGCTAGCATTAGCTAACATTATGAACTTAATCTTAACACTTAAAAAATAATTTAGACAAAGCTAGCTCACTTTGTTGAAGCCAGCTAGCTTCACTTACCTTTGTCTTACCTGGACTCACCTGTTCTTTGTTCCCTCGATGGTCGTCTGTGTTGAAATCGGAGAAATTCGACGGAAATTCACGACGAGAAATGAACGCAACGGGGAGGAATCATGCTGAAGATTCTCCTCCATCAGTCCTGATAGAGCTGCTGAAGAACATTTCTGTTCTTCACTTTGTTTGTCTCATCATGTAGAAGGAAAACCACGTCTCCATGTCCTTTTGGACCACATGGTCCACTGCTCACTGCTCCTCATGTCCTCCTACATCTTCACTGGTCCAGTGGGTTCATGTCAGGGCGCAGAGGAACTTTTAGATCCACAAGTTGAGTTTGAATCCCGCTCAGAGCAGCACTGAGGAGAAATGATCTACTTTAAATAAAGTGTTGATGTAGTTGAAATGTTTCATGTTTGTATTTAATAAAATAAATAAAATAAAATATAAAATAATAAATAAAATAAGTTTCATTTCTTTGTGTGTTTGAATCTGTTTGTGTGTTTTTAATAATCCGAGCTGCCGTGTCTCGTTAACGTGATGAATAATAATCTGACGTGTTCATATTTAATCTGTGAGCTCGCTCTCTGTCTCTCGGTGGTGTGAGCGTCTCGCAGCATTCACATGTCCTTCACGCCGTGGACGCTCGGATCAGGTGTGGGTGAGGTGGGCAGGTACGAGCAGGTTCAAGGATTTATGTCACATCTTCAATAAACCCACGAGAACGTCTGACGAACGTAGGAAGAACATTCTGTCATCACACACACACACACACACGAATACTTAATAACACTGAAGCTTCTCTGCTTTATTCTAACAATGAAATTATTTTTATTAAACATCAATAAAATGTTTGATGACTGACAGCTGATCAGTCTGCAGATTATCCATACATATAAATATTAATGTGTGTGTGTTTATTGTGTGTGTGTGTGTGTTTATCGTGTGTGGGTGTGAAGCTTTTATTATTTCTGTTTTGACATCCAGCTGCTCTGATTGGACGACAGTGATGACCTCAGCAGTTTAACTCGTTAAGTCAGATTTGTTTCAGGTGACGACCTCGTTATCGTCACCACTCACCACTCACCTGAACCTGGACCTGGACCTGGACATGGAGCTGAACATGGACCTGGACATGGACATGGACATGGACCTGAACATGGACCTGGACATGGACCTGAACATGGACATGGACCTGAACATGGACCTGGACATGGACCTGAACATGGACCTGGACATGGACCTGAACATGGACATGGATCTGGACCTGGACATGGACATGGACCTGGACATGGACCTGGACCTGGACATGAACATGGATCTGGACCTGGACATGGACCTGGACATGGACATGGACCTGGACATGGACCTGGACATGGACATGGACATGGACCTGGACATGGACCTGGACCTGGACCTGGACATGGACCTGGACATGGACATGGAGCTGAACATGGACATGGACATGGAGCTGGACATGGAGCTGGACATGGACCTGGACATGGACATGGAGCTGAACATGGACCTGGACATGGACCTGGACATGGACATGGACCTGAACATGGACCTGGACCTGGACCTGAACATGGACCTGGACATGGACCTGAACATGGACCTGGACCTGGATCTGGACCTGGACCTGGACATGGATCTGGACCTGGACATGGACATGGACATGGACCTGGACCTGGACATGAACATGGATCTGGACCTGGACATGGACCTGGACATGGACATGGACCTGGACATGGACATGGACCTGGACATGGACCTGGACATGGACATGGACATGGACCTGGACATGGACATGGACCTGAACATGGACCTGGACCTGGACCTGGATCTGGACCTGGACCTGGACATGGACCTGGACATGGACCTTGACATGGACATGGACATGGACCTGGACATGGACATGGATCTGGACCTGGACCTGGACATGGACATGGACCTGGACCTGGACATGGACATGGATCTGGACCTGGACATGGACATGGACATGGACCTGGACATGGACATGGACCTGGACATGGACCTGGACATGGACCTGGACCTGGACATGGACCTGGACCTGGACATGGACCTGGACATGGACCTGGACCTGGACATGGACCTGGACCTGGACATGGACATGGACCTGGACATGGACCTGGACATGGATCTGGACCTGGACATGGACCTGGACATGGACATGGACATGGATCTGGACCTGGACATGGACCTGGACATGGACCTGGACATGGACCTGGACCTGGACATGGACCTGGACATGGACATGGATCTGGACCTGGACATGGACCTGGACATGGACATGGACCTGGACATGGACCTGGACATGGACATGGACATGGACCTGGACATGGACATGGACATGGATATGCACATGGACATGGACCTGGACATGGACATGGACCTGGACCTGGACCTGGACATGGACATGGAGCTGGACATGGACATGGACATGGACCTGGACATGGACATGGACATGGACCTGGACCTGGACATGGACATGGAGCTGGACCTGGACATGGACATGGACCTGGACATGGACATGGACATGGACCTGGACCTGGACATGGACATGGAGCTGGACCTGGACATGGAGCTGGACCTGGACATGGACCTGGACATGGACATGGACATGGACCTGGACCTGGATCTGGACCTGGACCTGGACCTGAACATGGACATGGACCTGAACATGGACCTGGACCTGGACATGGATCTGGACCTGAACATGGACCTGGATCTGGACCTGGACCTGGACATGGACATGGACCTGGACATGGACATGGACCTGGACCTGGACCTGGACATGGGCCTACAGAAGCTCCGGCGGGCTCGTCGTTTAACAAGCGCCGCCCGGCCACCATCATCATGACAGAGCGAGCGAGCAGCGTGAAACAGCCCCCCCCCCTCCAGTGATGTAACTGGATGTGATGTCGGCGGCGTCCTTTCTTTTCCCGCCTTCTCGACTGTCAGCCATCGTTAGCCTCTGAAGTCATTAGCATCTTTCAGCTGTCACGTTCGTTAGCCGCGGCTAGCTTGACAGTTGCAGAGTTAATTAGCGCGCTAATGGGAGGCGGCGCCGGGCAGGAAGTGACACGTGAGGAGAAAACAAACAGATCAACACGCTGACAGCTCCTCTCCTTCTTCTGCTCTTCAAATAAACACACACACCTGAAGGAGGGCAACGAGGCCCGGCGCCACGTGACGGGCCGGGTTCTATTTACTGCTGTCAGTTCTGACAGGAAGTGAATATGAGCTGCTGACAGGAAGTGAGTGACGAGACGGCGCCGTGTCAATGGACGCCACATCAGTCCGCTGACAGAGGATCAGACGCTTCGTTATGAATGTTTAACAAGGTTCATCCACCTGCCAACAGGAAGTCAGCTGATGACCAGGAGGAAGTACTCGAGTAAAAGTATGAGTACTTCAAATTAAACAGAAGTAAAAGTACAATCAGTTCAAACGTCATGACAAAACAAAATTAACGTTAACGTTAACGTTAGAGTTCAGACTTGATTTGACTCTCAGTCACAAATATAAATATAAATAACACATAATAAATATAAATATAATAAATATAAATAAAACATATAATAATAATAATAATAATAATAATAATAATAAATATAAATAAAACATATAATAATAATAATAATAATAATAATAAATATAAATAAAACATATAATAATAATAATAATAATAATAATAAATATAAATAAAACATATAATAATAATAATAATAATAATAATAATAAATATAAATAAAACATATAATAATAATAATAATAATAATAATAAATATAATACATTTGATCCTCGCTCAGTTTTCTAACATGAATTTCTCTGCAGACGTTTCCTTCCTGCCCGTTAACGTCGTGCCGTCTTCCTCGTTCACTTCTATAATTTATCTTCATAAATTAAACATATATAAATATATATAAATATCATCTGTCTGATAACGATTTAAAACTCTTTGCTCGTCATTGCTTGCCTTCATGCTGACTGTGTTTGTGTGTTTTTGCCCTCAGCACGTCTTCACAGGCTGCTGAGGCGTCGCCTGAATCTTCATCGTCTGTTAGATAAATTAAACGACGGTGGACGCTTCGATAGAAGAAGGTGACAGATCATGAAGTGTCTTCATCGTAACTAATGTCAAAGTGAGGCGGCGAACACGTTTATCCTGCGTACTTCCTGTTTACTTCCTGTGGACTTCCTGCCTCCACATGTCGGGGTCATTGTTAGCGGTGTGTTCCTCCATCAGCTGTGTCGGCATGCTCGAGTCCTGATGGCGGCGGCTAATGTTGCGTGACGGGAGCGTCTGGCGCCCGGAGAGCTGCGCTCTTATTTACATTTCATCAGGATTAATGAGGTCGAGCCTCGTTTCCACTCATTATCACGTCAGCCACATTGACTCCGCTCCGCTCTCATCATTAAGGTAAATTAGCCGCCGTCTGATTTACGACCTCGTCCTCGCCGTAATGTGGCGCGAGCGAGCCGGCAGCTTCACGGGCGATGAGGCGGAGATCTGAGCGGCGTTCGTTACAAACGGAGGAACATGATTAAAAATCAGTAATTATCACGAGAGGAGAGAAAAAGTTTGAACGACGAGTCAGGACGGACTGACGGGATTTTATTTTCAAACATTTGTTTTTTTTTATTTTCTTAAATCAACATTTTATTTTCTCAGCAGACGATTTCGTCCGACATTCCTCAAAGAGACAAAAATGAAGGAACACGTGTCGCCAGCGAGCGGCAACTGATCAGGAGGAAACTCGAGGACGAGATGTCGTGATTTCACGTCGTTCATATTCAGACGATGAAAAAAACAACTGACGACAGGAAGAAGAAGCCGCGATGCCGAGCAGCTTCATAAAATCAAATCTGTGTGAATATTTGAATATTTCTCACCAGCTGCAGCCCGAGGATCTTCATATCACGTCTGAGGATCTTCATATCACGTCTGAGGATCTTCTGCACAGACGGATCTTCACTAATCGTCTTAGACATTGTTTCCCTTTATCTATAAAATCAATGTGAGCTCTGATCAAACGATAAACATGAAAAGGAAGTGAGGACAGAATATTTATGTTGTTTGTTTCTCATTATTCTCCATGACTCATTTGACCATCGACGTCTTCTCAGGTTCATAATTAATATAATAATTAATAAGGAGGACAGGTTTGAGCTACAGGTAGGTCAGCGTACCTGGACTAAAATTAAGCCACCCTGTTTGAGCGCGTGCAGAACGTGTTAACACATTTTACATAAACACATTTTACAAAAACATTTCACATAAACACATTTCGTGTTTTTAAAATTAAAATAAAAACCTGAAAAGAAACAAACAGCTCATCGTCACCTCTTCAGTCCAAAGTAATGAATTACAGTAGCTGGTCAGATTAAAAGGAGTTTTGCAGTAATTATAATTAAGCATCATTAAGCAGAGTCGATGTCAGTGGATTGAACCAAATCAAAGTTTCTTTGTTTGGATGTGCAGTCAGTTTTTGTGTTTATTTCTTTTGTTTGTGAGGTCGAAGCGTCTCTGCAGACACAAACATCGAACATCATCATCTCAACATACAAACATGTTATCAGTGTTTTTCTGTTGGACTCTTCCTCAGTCGATTGACTTCTGTTTACACGCAGGTTTTATTGTGAAGGGAATTTGTCTGACTTGTTTTTCTTTTGTACTTCCTGGAGAAACAGGATCTATTTTCTCAGTTTTCTCTTCATCGCTGTGTTTTCTTCCTCCTCCTCCTCCTCCTCCTCCTCCGGGCTGTCCTGGGAGTGTTTATTGTCTGGGTGAATATTTCATGACCCTCGCCTCACTGTTTCACACTGCTGCTCACAGGCTGCATGAATAAATGAGAGCAGACATCAGGAGACGCCGGCTGTCTGAAAGCATGTTTTCCTCAGCAGGTGGATCTATATCGCGGCCCGCCTCGCCTCGCCTCGGCCTTCAGCGTCGGTAGTTTTGGGTAAAGGTTCAGATGGACGGGTTGTGTGATGATCCCAGCGGCCCTGTTCAGTGTGAGGTTAAAGGTCACTGCATGTTCTCAATGTTCATAACAAATAGAAATCTTCAGGCATCGATTGGACACGTCGGGAACTCCACTGGAGGGAAAACAAGATAACAACATCCAAACATCTTTCCTCTGAATCTCCCAGAGTTCAGTTGGGTTGGGATGTTTTCACAAAGTCATGAAGCGACTGTGACGGTCACGTGGTTTATTTTGTGTACCGGAGAATCAGCCTGATCATCTGGAAGCACCTGTCCAGGTGATTTTTACTCCTGCACACACACACACACACACACACACACACAGTGAATGTTTGAACTGTTTGTTTCTTCTTCTTCGGTCTCGTCTGGGTTCTGTAAAGTCGGGCCCATCCTGGTTTGTTTGTATAAAAATATTCAGTGTCTCCAGTTTCAGAGTGTAACTGTGTAACTATGTTCAGCTGTACTCGAGTATTTGTTCTGACTACATTACTTCTGATCAAAAACTAGCGAGTCGACAACTTTGCTAACAGCCAAACATCAACAAGGTCACCAACAGCAGACATAGCAGCCAGCTAATATTACTGACTAGCTGTTCACTGACGTGTTTCATCACTGCAGCAGTCGAACAAAGAGCATTTATTAAAGATCTCTGAGACTGACAAACACAAGCTAATGATCGCTAACGGCTAACAGCTGATGACCTGTGGTCTTATTGTCTGCAGAGGGAAACTTCAAAATAAAAGTCTGCTGAGTGAAGTGTGTGCTGGATGTGAAAAACACTGACGGACGACATATGGTGACAGAGCGAAGAGTTTGTTTAAAGTCAGATGAAAGTGACGGACAGATTTTAAAGATGGAGTCTGTTTACGCAGCTCACTGATGATTTATTAATAATTCATCAGATTCTTCATCAGCTGAACACAAACATGAACTCAGAAAAACAACATTTGATCTGTCAGACGTTAAATTTAAATATTCAACAAATTTGAAGGAGTGGTCCTGGAAAATCCTTGAGAGGTCCTTGAATTTTACAAGTGTGTGACCTGTGTTCATGTTTTGTTGTTAAAGGTTTGACTTTTGACCTCGCCGTGTAACCATGGAAACCAGAGCCCAGAGAGGTCGGCGGCGTGTTAAACTCTTTGTTTTGCAGTAAACTTTGGCGTGCGGCAGTCGAGCGTGTGATTGCAGCGCGGCGTCCGGCCTTCAGGCTAACACTCGCTGATAAATATCCCCATCCAATTACAAGATGTAATAATCGTGCACTCAGGTCGGTAATGAGGTCTAATGCCGGCCCCGTGACATCATTCCCCGCCGGATGGCGGCCTCATCAGATGTTGAGCTTCGTAATTAGACGAGCACGAAATCATTATTTGGTGTTCAAACAGAAAATGAGCTCGGTGGGAAGTCAATTTAGAACGGCTCTGTGGAGCGCACACCAAAATCTAATGATTTAATTACAGCTGTAAGCTCTGAGGAGGAGACAAGGGAGGAGAGGGAAGAGGAGAGGGAGGAGGAGGGGAGGGAGGGAGGAGGAGGGGAGGGAGGGACGAGAGGGAAGAGGGGAGGGAGGGAGGGAGGGAGGAGGAGAGGGAGGGAGGGAAGAGGAGGAGGAGGAGGAGGATAAACAGAGCTCTTTGACTTCAGACTTGGAGGTGAAACCATCAGAGAATAAATTCAAAGCTTCATTCACAGGATGAAGAAATGTTATTAAATAATAAATATAAAAAAATCTCTTTAATATTAATTTTCTCTCACTTCGTCACAAACACTCTTGTTTATTTTTGTTTCCTCTTCCTGTTTCCTGTCAGGGGGTGTGTCCTGAGTGTCGGGGGCGTGGCTAACTGTGCAGGTCTCAGTAATGAGGCACACCTGTCTCAGTCCAGTCAGAACCAGAACGACCTGCTGGGCCCAAAAACAAGCTGAACGTCTTCAAACATTTCATCAGTTTCAGCTCCGTCATGTTTGTTTATGAACATTAAAGTAACGTTAAAGACCTACTAATGTTTGTCGTCTGTGTCCTAACAGCCGGAGCCGGTGTCATGCCAGAACAGGAGCCGGACGAGCGTTAGCGAGTCTGGGCTCAGCAGCTTCTATGGACATAATGGCAGAGGAGAGTGAAGAGGACGATGACGGAGGAAGCTCTTGTCTTGTGTCCTGTTGTCTTGTCTCGTCTCGTCTCGAGGATCCTGTCCGTCATTTTTAAATCCTGTCACGGTGTCCGATGATCTCTTCCTGGTTCTTGGTGAGCTGATGGCGGCTGCTGAGACGTCACGGCGTGCAGTAATGGCGTCCGGGCGGCTCGTCCTCATTAATCAGCCGAGGCAGGCCTGCTGGGAACTCCTTTTCTCTTGCTCTGCCGAGAACGTCATGTGACCACGAGAAAACGCACATGGACGTCAACGTGTTTGATTATTCAACAAGACGTCACACGGCTCAGACTTTATTATTTTTATTCAGCCTCATTTAACTTTTTTTATAATTCTATTCATTTATATAAAATCTGTTTTATTTTTATACTTTATCTGTAAAGGACCAGAACCACAGTCCAGGACCAGAACCACAGTCCAGGACCAGAACCACAGTCCAGGACCAGCAGCTGAGGAGTTTAAAGAACTTCTTAGTAACGGCGTCTGATCGTTCACCATCTTGTTTTTGAACAAGAAGTTAAAAGTCCAGCCCGTCATGTGACTGAGGCGTTGTCACAAAGTCCAGGGTCAGCTGACCCTGACTGCGAGAACGAGACAGTAAAGATGGAAGGACGGAGCGCTGCGTCTGCCTGCCATGATGACTCCGCCCATCTGAAAAACACAAATATAAATATAATATATACATAATATACATAAATATATACATAAACATAATATATAATATGATATATACACAAATATACAGTGTAATACGGAAATATATATGTAATATATACACACAAACAATATATATTAATAATATATAAGCCTGACATGGTGTGATTAACAGATGTCATGAGGTCAGATCTCACGTGAATGAACTTCAGGTTTGTTGTCGCTGCCGCTCGCGTACTGGTCGGCTGTCTTCCCGTGATAATCTCTGATCGTAGTTTTAGCGTCTGATGACGACAAGGAACAAAAACAGGAAGTGACGGCGACACTCAGACTGATCAATAACAACATCCGAGGTTTGATACACAGATATTTGATATGACACGTATGTAGGTTTAAGAGACAAACGGGGACTACAGAATGAAAACAGGTCCAGTGTGAAACATTAGGAGGACGTCTTTAGTCTTCATCAGTCTTAAACTTTAAGGCGGACTGACTGTAAAGCTTTAAGGTGGACTGACTCACTGTAGGTGTTGATCAGGGCGTGGACGACATGCTGGTGTCCGTGAATGGAGGCTAGGTGGAGTGCCGTGTAACCCTGGAAACAACAGAAACATTTTCTCCATAAAATATGATCCAGTTTCACCAAAATCAGTGAAATAGTTGGTGGTGTGTGACTTAGTGCCGTAAAGCGTTACGTACTTCTCCCGACCCGGAGCCCAAAGTTACATAGTGTGAGAACAGACGTACGAATGACAGAGACACCGCTCACCTGTAATATATGTTTTAATGTTAGTTCAATGTTACAGGATGAGCTGCTGTCTCACGGATCGTTAGCGTGTTCGGTTAGCGTGTTCTGTTAACGTTCATACTGACACCATCATCATCATCATCATGTCAGTGTGTGGCATTAAAGCTGCTGACAGGAAGTGTGACAGCGTGGCGTCTCACAGCTTCTCTCTGTTCAAACGCTTAAAGATGGCGTCAAGCGTTAAACTACAGACCCGTTGTGTTAATCAGCACAGACAGTCTGTGTCTGTCTGTCTTTAACTCCACCGTTAATGTCGGCCTGACAGCGGCAAGCGTTTGTTCGTCTCCGGCGCTGACAGCAGCTCAGTGTGACAGGCGGCGGCTCCGCTGGGATGCCACGTGTTAATGTGAACAAACGACGGGCACCGCAGACTCACAGAGACGAGAAGAGGAAATGAAAACAGACAGCTGACGGACGCTGAGAGACATTCAGGCTGACAGACGGACGGACGCCTTCGTTTAGAGATCAGTGTGAACAAATCAAACGCACACATCAATAAAGATCCAGAATCAAACACGTGACGTCAGCTGCAGTCTGTTCACGCCGTCAGCTTCACATCAACTGTTCAGACATCATGCTGCAACGTTACATCGTTACACCAACGTTAAACCATCGTTACACCAACATTAAACCAACGTTAAACCAACGTTACACCAACGTTACACCAACATTACACCAACGTTAAACCAACGTTACACCAACGTTACACCAACATTACACCAACGTTAAACCAACGTTACAACAAACATTAAACCAATGTTAAACCAACGTTACACCAACATTAAACCAACGTTACACCAACATTACACCAACGTTAAACCAACGTTACACCAACGTTAAACCAACGTTACACCAACATTAAACCAACGTTACACCAACGTTACACCAACGTTAAACCAACGTTAAACCAACGTTACACCAACATTGAACCAACGTTACACCAACATTACACCAACGTTAAACCAACGTTAAACCAACATTAAACCAACATTACACCAACGTTAAACCAACGTTACACCAACATGAAACCAATGTTACACCAACATTACACCAACATAAAACCAACGTTAAACCAACATTAAACCAACGTTAAACCAACGTTACACCAACATGAAACCAATGTTACACCAACATTACACCAACATAAAACCAACGTTAAACCAACATTAAACCAACGTTAAACCAACATTAAACCAACATTACACCAACGTTACACCAACACACACTTCAGCTGTCTCTATCAGAATAAAGCTTGAAAAGGCCAAAAAAAAAAATCTTTAAAAAAACCAAAAAAAAAAAACCAAAAAAAAAAAACGTTACACCAACGTTACACCGTTAAACCAACGTTAAACCAACGTTACACCAACGTTACACCAACGTTAGCGTGTTCTGTTAACGTTCATACTGACACCATCATCATCATCATCATGTCAGTGTGTGGCATTAAAGCTGCTGACAGGAAGTGTGACAGCGTGGCGTCTCACAGCTTCTCTCTGTTCAAACGCTTAAAGATGGCGTCAAGCGTTAAACTACAGACCCGTTGTGTTAATCAGCACAGACAGTCTGTGTCTGTCTGTCTTTAACTCCACCGTTAATGTCGGCCTGACAGCGGCAAGCGTTTGTTCGTCTCCGGCGCTGACAGCAGCTCAGTGTGACAGGCGGCGGCTCCGCTGGGATGCCACGTGTTAATGTGAACAAACGACGGGCACCGCAGACTCACAGAGACGAGAAGAGGAAATGAAAACAGACAGCTGACGGACGCTGAGAGACATTCAGGCTGACAGACGGACGGACGCCTTCGTTTAGAGATCAGTGTGAACAAATCAAACGCACACATCAATAAAGATCCAGAATCAAACACGTGACGTCAGCTGCAGTCTGTTCACGCCGTCAGCTTCACATCAACTGTTCAGACATCATGCTGCAACGTTACATCGTTACACCAACGTTAAACCATCGTTACACCAACATTAAACCAACGTTAAACCAACGTTACACCAACGTTACACCAACATTACACCAACGTTAAACCAACGTTACACCAACGTTACACCAACATTACACCAACGTTAAACCAACGTTACAACAAACATTAAACCAATGTTAAACCAACGTTACACCAACATTAAACCAACGTTACACCAACATTACACCAACGTTAAACCAACGTTACACCAACGTTAAACCAACGTTACACCAACATTAAACCAACGTTACACCAACGTTACACCAACGTTAAACCAACGTTAAACCAACGTTACACCAACATTGAACCAACGTTACACCAACATTACACCAACGTTAAACCAACGTTAAACCAACATTAAACCAACATTACACCAACGTTAAACCAACGTTACACCAACATGAAACCAATGTTACACCAACATTACACCAACATAAAACCAACGTTAAACCAACATTAAACCAACGTTAAACCAACGTTACACCAACATGAAACCAATGTTACACCAACATTACACCAACATAAAACCAACGTTAAACCAACATTAAACCAACGTTAAACCAACATTAAACCAACATTACACCAACGTTACACCAACACACACTTCAGCTGTCTCTATCAGAATAAAGCTTGAAAAGGCCAAAAAAAAAAATCTTTAAAAAAACCAAAAAAAAAAAACCAAAAAAAAAAAACGTTACACCAACGTTACACCGTTAAACCAACGTTAAACCAACGTTACACCAACGTTACACCAACGTTACACCGTTAAACCAACGTTACACCAACGTTACACTGTTAAACCAACGTTAAACCAACGTTACACCAACGTTACACCAACGTTACACCGTTAAACCAACGTTACACCAACGTTACACCGTTAAACCAACGTTAAACCAACGTTACACTAACTTACATTAACTGTTGATCCACACTGACCTGTGATCAGGTGAATGGTGTCTCTGTCATTCGTACGTCTGTTCTCACACTATGTAACTTTGGGCTCCGGGTCGGGAGAAGTAGACAGACAGACAGACAGACAGACAGACAAACAGGCAGATAGATAGATAGATAGATCGATAGATAGATACTTTATTAATCCCGAAGAAAATTCAGGCATCCAGTAGCAGTAACATACATTGAGGCACAGAGGTAGTCAGACATGGCAATGACAGAGAGTTCCAGGAAGTAGTGCACAAAGATTTGTCCACTGTCTATTGTGCCTCCTGCCATCACTGAGAGCTGTTGTACAGTCTGATGTTCAGGGAGACGAAAGAGTTATTGAGTCACAGTCTACAGTGTCTCCATGTGTAGACTAACTGGAGACTGGTTCAAGTCTGTTTTATGTAAATTAACAGTTGTTGATCTTCCATCCTCTGAAGCTCTTTCTGGTGGCCTGGTTAACATCACAGCTCCAACAGTTTGAGTGTTTTCATCACTGCAGCTGTAGTCCACACCTCCACACGCATTGTCATTAACTCAAAGGTTCACATACAAGCACTACAACACAGTTTTCTCTGTTTTCTCAATAAAGACATGAAAGATCAGATTTTTAATGTGTTATTATTTTAGGCACACACGCACACACACATATATGTGTGTGTGTGTGTTTATATATATATAAACACAACTTACCCCCTTCAGACAGACCAGGAGGAGGAGGATCAGCAGGCGTGAGAGAGGTCAAAGAAATCACAGTCAGTAAACTCAGAACTGTATTTACTGACACTGAAGACAGTTTGAGAAGATTCATGAAGAACTGACTCACATGCTGAGATGATGAAGATGAAGATGGAGCATCAGACGTGTTCAGAGAGAGAAAACAGAGAACAGACTTTATGATGGAAACGTTAACTGTGGTTAGCTCGGTCAGCCGTGTAGCTAACTGAACTGACTCAGCCCGGGATGCCAGGAGCCAAACCTGGCAAGAAAACCACCTCGGTAGGC
>CP136871.1:310748-343248 GCA_033000465.1 Sciaenops ocellatus | reverse complement strand
TTAACACACACATCAAGGGGCTGAGCAGTGAGTGAAAAAACAAACTTACAAACTGCCGAAGAGAAAAAAGATCCATTCACGGGAAAACGACCGTGTGATTCAGTGACATAACGTTAGCATGAAACAAAGGTTAGCATGTTAGCATCTGCATGTGATTTACAGTCTGAAGGTTAGCAGACATAGTGTAGCTTCATTAACACTTAAAGGGGACATATTATTATTATTACTAATATTTTTGAATGCGGGGTGCGTACAAACCCCCAGTGTTAAAAACAACAACTGCGTCCATTCTGCGTGCGCTGCAGCCGCACTCTGCTGCCGCACTCTGCAGCCGCACTCTGCTGCCGCACTCTGCAGCCGCACTCTGCAGCCGCACTCTGCGTGCGCTGCAGCCGCACTCTGCTGCCGCACTCTGCAGCCGCACTCTGCGTGCGCTTCTGCCGCACTCTGCAGCCGCACTCTGCAGCTTGTCTCTGGGCACGCGAATCAGATTCCGCTCATCTCCTTACGTAACGAGCATTTAGGCCAAGCCCACTTCCTGAGCTCTCAGCAGAGGCCAACGCCCAGTCTCCACCCGCCACGCCCTGCAGCGCAGAGCTCAGGTGAAGCTCCAACAGCTTCTGCTTCACAGAGAACACTGGCCGTATGGCGAGGCTCAGACCGAGGCATGCTCATTACTGCTGTTGGCTGCAGTGACGGGCACAAGTCGCTATATTGACCCCAGCCTGAGAGACCGAAGAACGGAGGATTACGTTTACTGTTACCGGAGACATCCCCACACTGTTGATGAGACCTGAATGTGTGTGTGCTTCACAGCGGACAAATACAATGAACACAGGACAACACAGGACGACAACGAGGCCGAACACAAAGAGGAGCGATACCAGCTACAGCTGATGGAAATGTTAGTGTGCTTTGTGTTTCTTTTGTGCTTTTACCACGAGCTAACGCTAACAGCTAGCGTTATGTGCAGCACGTAGCGCTCAGCTGATGCAGACAGGCAGCACCGCTGAGAGGCCTCAAAGATTCACGGCAAGTTATACAAGTCTTTTTTAATCTCTGTAAACTGAGCAGGAACAAAACGTGTTTATCTTACACAGACATTCAACTTACAAACTACTGACGTTACACTGGTGTGGATCAAGTAGCAAGCAAGTAATGCCTGAACCAAACAGCTAGTTAGCTTTAGCTCGTGCTAATCGACGCTAACTGCTTAGTCTCATATCAGCTGTACTGTGATACACACTAACATAACGCCAGTAGTTTGTCAGTTGGATGTCTGTCTGTAAGACGAACACTTTTTGTTCCAGCTCAGTTTACAGATACATAAAGACGTGTATAACTCACCCTCTACTCTCAGCGGTCCACATGCAGCTGTGTGTTGCACGTAGACTCATTAGCGATAAGAAAATAACTTTTCTCTCATTCACCTTTCTGTTAACGGCACCGCCTCACTTTTATTGTCTGTGTCACCTGACTATTACTGTGTCCCCCTCGGATTGAGAGAGACCCCTCACTGTTTTACAGCATAGTCTGAAGCTAGATCCGGTCTTAGGGAGCTGGGTACATAAACTACATGTCAGTGCTCTCAATTTTTGTATATGTATGGACAGTTTGTGTGTGTGTGTACACACCTGGCAAATAAAGATGATTCTAATACTTTATATCTGTGCTCTCAATCATATTTCTCATATTTCTGTGTTATTGTTTCTCTTCTCTAGACTCTACCTGGCAGCCCTCCACCTCAATGAAAGTGCTGGGTGTCCCTAAGCTACAACATCAGCTGGTGAGCCGCTATTCAGAGTGAACTTCCCAACAACAGCAACAGCAAAGACAGTGAAAGTAGAACCAACCGTCTGTAAGTTTTACAGCCTTTTATTAAAAATGGCAATAAGTCAAAGAATGTGCAAACATATATTATACAAGTGAAACATAAATAACATAAAACAGAGCTCTTAACTTACGTAAGTTGGATAATTTCACAAAGTACACCGATTTTTTTCCCTCCTATATTGTCTTATAGGTTATGTTGGAGCTCATCTTCGAGAAGGTTTTCCTAGATTCTGGTCCATACGTGGATGAGGTGCTGAAGATCCCCATCCCCGAGGATCTCGCAGCCCAGTTTGCAAGACCAGGGAAGCAAGAGGTTGTAGCTGGCTACGTGTCAAGGTTCAATCAAGGACCGGTCTGACCCCGCGCAGCTTCCTTGAATGTTTGGAGACTCCGTATCCGTCGCACCACACAGCTGAGCAGTACCACCCTGATTCTCCAGCCGAGAAATCTCCAACACCAGCTTACAGAGCTCCTGTAGGCCTAGTATCTGTAACAGCTAAAACAAAGTGTACATAATGGTTAGTCTAAGCTACACGGTGACATGCTTTTATAACACGTGTCCATGTTTTCTTCTGAAATTCTGTGAAACCTAAATGCTGACTAAAACTTTTTCAGACAGTTCTAGGTAGTATATTGAATCAGTTTGTTTTCAAAAGTTGCATGATGTTTGAAGGAATCATGACAATAAAGGTTAAATCTGTATGAACTGTTTCGTGTGCTTTCAGTGTTTGATATGTAACATGATAAGTAACAAACATGACAGATTAACAGTAAGCAATGTGAGATAGAGGGAACAGTATGTTATTGTACTTTAATCCTTACTCATTTATATTACAATAGTAACAGGCTACTTATATGCATAAAATAACTTACTGCTCTACTCCCCTCAGACGCAGAGGCCCATAGTCTGCTCTGTAGACTACACACAGGGTCACGGCAGGCTAAGGTGGTCAACCATGCATGTTGGTGGGATGAACCTGCTGTAGGCTTCTTGTAAGCTAGTACATTGGAAATGGTAAGTCACATTAGATTATAGAAATTATGAAAATTATTAAGTACACAGGTTACAGAATGCAGCAATTTATTCAAATAGCTCATGTCAATAAGTACATAGTATCTATGCTTCAGTAACTGGTGAACATACGTTACGAGGTTTCAGACAGACTGACACTGCCTGCTCTGGCAAAGCTCCAGTCACCTCATCTGTATCCAACAGACTTATATGCATAACATAACTTACTGCTCTATTCCCTTTGACATAAAGGCCCATAGTCTGCTCTGCCAGATGTCTGTAATAAAGTCACGTGGCTAATAGAGTTCAGACAAAATAATGACTTACTAATAAGAGGCTGGTGAGTGTCTAAAAAATGAATTTCCCACCTGTACGGTTGTGGAGCAAACATGCTGGCTGAGCTTGTATGTTACTGGTGTAAGGGGAATATCTGAGTAATGTTACGTACGTTACATGCAATTAATTACATTTATATACGTAGCTTTCCATCAGCATGTACATAAACACACTACAGGGTAGCACCATTAGCCTAGCGCTAGCCAGTTAGCCAGAGTTCAAACATATATAAAGATATAAAAACACATTACATAAACTTACCATTCAGAAATGTCTTTTTCTCTCCTCGCTTTTGAGCTTGTGCTGCCTCTTCGTGCTCAGTCTGAGTTCAAATAGATCCTTTTGCAAAGCGACGTTTTCTCCATCAGCTACGTTTCTCCAGGTAAACTCCGGCAACGTGACGACATCACTCCGTACGCTGTCTCACGCAGGGCGGGGCTGAGCAGCAGCTCGTTCGTATTTAAAGGGACAGACAGGCCGCCTGAACACCGCGCGCTACAGACGGGGTACGGAGAGGGCTGCTGTGCTCGATCCGTGAGGAACGTTGACCAAAGGAGTTCACAGACATGCCATCAAGGTGCCTGGGTCCCTGTGAACTGCTGGAAAAGGGGCATAATTGTTCTCCTTTAAATAACGTTTTCTGAACGTTTGTTCAGCGCTGTAACGGACCCGTCTGTCTGTGAACACTGACAGAACCTCATGAGGAACGTCATCAGAACATGTCGAGCGGTCTGATAACGGACTCGTGGTCCGGGCTCACAGCAGAACTTCATGTTCTCATTAAAACACCAGCGGTCCTCTTCAGTGTTTGTGCGTCACTCAGAGGATTTCTGGCCCGTTTGGACCAGTTCCCTCCTCCTCCTGGTTCTGACCCGTCCTGTTTGTGGACCTCCTCCTGGTTCTGGCCTGTGTCTCAGTGTCCATGTTGTTCCTGTAAACTGGATCAGATAAACGGGTCGCTGACGTTCATCTTCACGTTCTCAGTTGGCTGAACGATGGACGACGGTGGAGGTGGAGGAGGGGTGGAGGCGGGGTGGAGGTGGAGGTGGACGACGGTGGAGGTGGAGGAGGGGTGGAGGTGGAGGCGGGGTGGAGGTGGAGGTGGACGACGGTGGAGGTGGAGGAGGGGTGGAGGTGGAGGCGGGGGCCACCAGGCTGCATGACGGTGACGGATTTCATTAGAAGGTGCTAACTGAACCCCGCCACGCCCAACAGAGTCTTCCGACACTCACTGAGACTGTTTGTGTCTGAACACACACACACACACACACACACACACCTGAAAACACACACACACACACACACACACACCTGAAAACACACACACACACACACCTGAAAACACACACACACACACACACACACACACACACCTGAAAACACACACACACACACACACACACACACACACCTGAAAACACACACACACACACACACACACACACCTGAAAACACACACACACACACACACACACACACACACACACACCTGAAAACACACACACACACACACACACACACACACACACACACACACTGAGTGGTGCATCTCGTCACAAAGTTTTAGTAACAACCTGACAAAAAAACACACACGTCAAACTAACGAGGCTGAAGATTAACGAGCTCATTAATATTCAAACAATCAGCTTCCTGTGAGTAATCTGATTACTCTGAATAATCTAAATACTCTGATTACTTTTACCACATGTCGGTCTGAAAGATGAAAAGAAAAGACAACTTACCCCCTTTGAGTTACATCACATGACGACAACAAGGAGACGAGGAGACAAACAGAGAGAATGTTACGTGTGTTCAGTGACACGCTGATGACATCATGACGTGAACATTCAGATTATGATGACACAGTCATTAAGGCACTGATAGAAGAATCAAACACACAGTTTGTCATGGCAGGTGTCCTCTTCACCTGTGATCAGGTGATCCTGTGATCATGTGATCATGTGATCGGGGATCATGTCTGAACTGAACAATCTGTGGACTGACGAACACCAACATCTTCACACACACACACAATACACACACACACACACAAACAACACACACACACAATACACAACACACACACAACACACACAATACACAACACACACACAACACACACACAATACACAACACACACACAACACACACAATACACAACACACACACAACACACACACAATACACAACACACACACAATACACAACACAATACATACAAACACACACACACACACACAATACACAACACAATACATACAAACACACACACACACACACAACACACACACACAATACACAACACACACACAACACACACAATACACAACACACACACAATACACAACACACACACAATACATACACACACACACACACAACACACACAATACACAACACACACACAATACACAACACACACACAACACACACAATACACAACACACACACAATACACAACACACACACAATACATACACACACACACACACAACACACAACACAATACACAACACACACACACAATACATATATACATACATATAATATATATAGATATAGACAGACAGACAGGCAGGCAGACAGACAGTCCGGTATATTTGAATACAATAGAAATACAATAGAATAAAATACTGAGGTAGAAAAATAAACTAAAACACAGACTGGGACAAAGACACTTACACAGACACTGATGGTAACGTTAGTGTATAACAGAGTGTAATGATAAAAATCAAATGTTCAAACTTACAGTGATGAAATCCTGATGGAGGCAGAACAAAACAAAAAGAAACAAATGAAACCTCCTTCACTTTATATTTATATATTTTATATTTATATATTTGTTTATATTAATATTTTCATATATTTTATATATATGTTTATAAATATGCTTATATATATGTTTATATTTATAGATTTTATATTTATATATTTGTTTATATTTTATATATTTTATATATATGTTTATAAATATGTTTATATTTATAGATTTTATAATTGTTTATATTTATATTTTTATATATTTTATATATATGTTTATAAATATGTTTATATTTATGTTTATATTTATATTTATATGTTTGATTGTATCAATTTGGACCTTCTTGAAGACGAGGCTGGATTCCTGAGACAGCAGCTGACGCTGAGCGGCCATGTTTCCTACAGCAGAACTCCTCAACCAGAACTTCTCCAGAGGATCCAACTGGACCCTGTGGAACAGAGACTGGACAGAGAGGACGAGGGGAGGGCGAGGGGACGAGGAGACAAGGGGACGAAAGGACGGAGGGGGCGAGAGGACAAGAGGGGACGAGGAGACAAGGGGACGAAAGGATGGAGGGGACGAGAGGACAAGGGGGGGTGAGGGGACGAGGAGACAAGGGGACAAGAGGACAAGGGGGGGCGAGGGGACGAGGAGACAAGGGACGAAAGGACGGAGGGGACGAGAGGACAAGGGGGGACGAGGAGACAAGGGGATGAAAGGACGGAGGGGACGAGAGGACAAGGGGGGGCGAGGGGATGAGGAGACAAGGGGACGAGAGGACAAGGGGGGGCGAGGGGACGAGGAGACAAGGGACGAAAGGACGGAGGGGACGAGAGGACAAGGGGGGACGAGGAGACAAGGGGATGAAAGGATGGAGGGGACGAGAGGACAAGGGGGGGCGAGGGGACGAGGAGACAAGGGGACAAGAGGACGGAGGGGACGAGAGGACAAGGGGGGGCGAGGGGACGAGACGACAAGGGGACGAGAGGACAAGGGGGGGCGAGGGGACGAGGAGACAAGGGGACGAGAGGACGGAGGGGACGAGAGGACAAGGGGGGGGTGAGGGGACGAGGAGACAAGGGGACAAAAGGACGGAGGGGATGAGAGGACAAGAGGGGACGAGGAGACAAGGGGACGAGAGGACGGAGGGGACGAGAGGACAAGGGGGGGCGAGGGGACGAGGAGACAAGGGGACGAGAGGACAAGGGGGGGCGAGGGGACGAGGAGACAAGGGGACAAGAGGACGGAGGGGACGAGAGGACAAGGGGGGGCGAGGGGACGAGGAGACAAGGGGACGAAAGGACAGAGGGGGCGAGAGGACAAAGGGGGGGCGAGGGGACGAGAGGACAAGGGGACGAAAGGACGGAGGGGACGAGAGGACAAGGGGGGGCGAGGGGATGAGGAGACAAGGGGACGAGAGGACAAGGGGGGGCGAGGGGATGAGGAGACAAGGGGACGAGAGGACAAGGGGGGGCGAGGGGACGAGGAGACAAGGGACGAAAGGACGGAGGGGACGAGAGGACAAGGGGGGACGAGGAGACAAGGGGATGAAAGGACGGAGGGGACAAGAGGACGGAGGGGACGAGAGGACAAGGGGGGGCGAGGGGACGAGGAGACAAGGGGACGAGAGGACAAGGGGGGGCGAGGGGACGAGGAGACAAGGGGACGAGAGGACGGAGGGGACGAGAGGACAAGGGGGGGTGAGGGGACGAGGAGACAAGGGGACAAAAGGACGGAGGGGATGAGAGGACAAGAGGGGACGAGGAGACAAGGGGACGAGAGGACGGAGGGGACGAGAGGACAGGGGGGGCGAGGGGACGAGGAGACAAGGGGACGAGAGGACAAGGGGGGGCGAGGGGACGAGGAGACAAGGGGACAAGAGGACGGAGGGGACGAGAGGACAAGGGGGGGCGAGGGGACGAGGAGACAAGGGGACGAGAGGACGGAGGGGACGAGAGGACAAGGGGGGGCGAGGGGACGAGGAGACAAGGGGACGAGAGGACAAGGGGGGGCGAGGGGACGAGGAGACAAGGGGACAAGAGGACGGAGGGGACGAGAGGACAAGGGGGGGGCGAGGGGACGAGGAGACAAGGGGACAAGAGGACGGAGGGGACGAGAGGACAAGGGGGGGCGAGGGGACGAGGAGACAAGGGGACGAGAGGACAAGGGGGGGCGAGGGGACGAGGAGACAAGGGGACAAGAGGACGGAGGGGACGAGAGGACAAGGGGGGGCGAGGGGACGAGGAGACAAGGGGACGAGAGGACAAGGGGGGGCGAGGGGACGAGGAGACAAGGGGACGAGAGGACAAGGGGGGGCGAGGGGACGAGGAGACAAGGGGACAAGAGGACGGAGGGGACGAGAGGACAAGGGGGGGCGAGGGGACGAGGAGACAAGGGGACGAGAGGACAAGGGGGGGCGAGGGGACGAGGAGACAAGGGGATGGAGGGTTCATCAAAGAGAGTTCATCAGATAGGAAATAGAATTCTGTTTACTTCCTGTTTCCTGTAAAAACACTGAAATGAATTTATAAATAAAATACTGGAGTAAAGTTCAGTTATTTAAAGTAGATCATTTCTCCTCAGTGCTGCTCTGAGCGGGATTCAAACCCACAACTTGTGGATCTAAAAGTTCCTCTGTGCCCTGACATGAACCCACTGGACCAGTGAAGATGTAGGAGGACATGAGGAGCAGTGAGCAGTGGACCATGTGGTCCAAAAGGACATGGAGATGTGGTTTTCCTTCTACATGATGAGACAAACAAAGTGAAGAACAGAAATGTTCTTCAGCAGCTCTATCAGGACTGATGGAGGAGAATCTTCAGCATGATTCCTCCCCTCAATCTGATCCTGGTTCTTCTTCTTCATCAGTACTGAAGATGGTCCAGTGGGGAAGGACGCCGACCGCCAACGTGGAGACGTGGGATCGAACCTCGGCTCCGACAACCTGAGGTATGCAAAAACTCAAACACAAAACTCAAAAACCAAACAAACCCGTCAAACCGTTGCGTTGCGTTCATTTCTTGTCGTGAATTTCCGTCGAATTTCTCCGATTTCAACACAGACGACCATCGAGGGAACAAAGAACAGGTGAGTCCAGGTAAGACAAAGGTAAGTGAAGCTAGCTGGCTTCAACAAAGTGAGCTAGCTTCGTCTAAATTATTTTTAAGTGTGTGTTTGTCTTTTTTAATATTCTCTCATGTTTTGGTATTTCAAACATTTGGGCGTCCTCGTTGTCCTCTAGTCGTGGCGGGCCCCGCCGTGCAGCAGGGTGGGGGTCCTGATGCCATTAGTGGTGTTTATTGTCCAGCAGGGTGCTGTGAAGCACCACCCAGGCCTTTAATCAGAGGCCTGCAGGGCCGGACGCACTGTTTACCTGATACCTCCATGTTAATTAGAGTCTGCAGACACACACAGAGGGAGGCTGTCCTTCACCACACAACACACACACAGCAAGGCAACACACACACACCACACACACAGCAAGGCAACACACACACAACACACACACCAAAACACACACACAGCAAGGCAACACACACACAACACACACACAACACGCACACACCAAGCACACACAGCAACACGCACACACCAAGCACACACAACAACACACACCGAGCTGAGTGGCGGCAACGCCACTGAAAGCTAACACGCTAAAGGCTAACATGCTAAAGGTTAACATGTAGCCTCAGGGCTAACAGCTGTTGTCATTAAACTGTTCGTTAACACACACAGACTTCATCACAGATACAATATTCATATTAATAATTAATAATTCCAATCAGATTTTATCTCTAAAACTTTAAACTGTTTGTTTGTTTGTTTGTCGTCAGTTCAAACTGGACTTCCTGCTGCTTCCTGTCAGATGTTGGTGGGAGGCCGTCACAGCCAATAAGCAGCCGGCGCTGCGTCCAGTCAGCGAGGAGGACGCCGGTGATTATGGGATATCACCATGGGGACGACACACACACACACACACACACACACACACACATACACACACACACACACACACACACACACACATACACACACACACACACACACACGTGAACTCACCATGACAGAAGAAGCTGTGACACTCCTGCTGTCATCGTCCTCACTCTGAAACAACAAGAGACTGAATGACATCATCACAGACACAAACTGCAGTTCCTCAAACGTCCACTTGAGGCTGGCTCCAGAAGTGAGTCAGTCTCCATAAGTCCCCATGTTAAAATGTCCAACTTCACAGCAGAAATAAACATGTTTACAGCCTGGTACAAAAAACAGTTTTGGTCTCTATAGCTAATTTCCCCGTTCATGACAACTGTACTGAGGGTGAATTTTTATACAACTCACCTGTTCAGATTATATTAAGGCTTAAAGTTATGCAGGATTAAGAGCGTGGACGCTTTGATTGACAGGTGGGTGACGTCACGGAGACTACGTCCAGGTTTTAGACAGTCTCAGAGACTAGTTCTATATGAATATATATATATATATATATATATATATATATATATATATATATCCTGGCTGTAATACTCTGGTGGTGGTGTTATAATAAAATCAGCTGTGTCTACATTAAATGTTGCGTGGACGCGTTCAGCATGTGTTCTCTGCATTCATAATGATCTTCATCAGTTTGTTTGATGATGACTGAACGTCCCTGAAGGACTCGTAAAGGATCAAATCTAACGAATCCATTAAAAGACGTTTGAGGTCTCTGAGGCTCCGTAAACTCTTCAGAGGACTTTCATCTCCACGTCTTTGTTAAAGTCTAACGTCAGTCTGTCCTCTCTACTCTCGTTAACGAGCTCCGCTCCGTTATCTCTTTTATTCTTTATTTCAGTCATGAAGAAATTAATCTGTTTCATGTTTCATCAACAGAAACAAACTGAACAGAAGAAATATGAAAACCTGACAGTTTGACCTCCGACCCGTCAGCACGGACACACGGACCGGCTGCTGGGCCCTGTTCTGTTGGGTTTTCCTTAGCCTACATTACATTATGTTAGCATACATTACGTTAGCCTACATTACATTATGTTATCATACATTACGTTAGCCTACGTTACGTTGTGTTAACATACATTACGTTAGCCTACGTTACGTTATGTTAGCATACTGAACGCAAATGGCGTGCCACTAAACTGGAGGACTTTCGTTTAATCTGGCAAGATAATCTTAAAACATACAGGAAGGCTCTCCGTGGTGCCAGAGCAGTCTATTACTCTTCACTAATGGAGGAAAATAAGAATAACCCCAGGTTTCTGTTCAGCACTGTAGCCAGGCTAACAGAGAGCCACAGCTCAATTGAGCCATCTATTCCTTTAGGTCTAAGTAGTAATGACTTCATGAGCTTCTTTAATGATAAAATTATAACTATTAGAGACAAAATTCATCACCTCTTGCCCTCAACAGGCACCGATCTGCATTCTTACACAGCAAGTTTGGAAACAGCTGTAAAACCTGATATATATTTAGACTGTTTTTCTCCCATCGACCTTCATCAAATTACTTCAATAATTTCTTCATCTAAGCCGTCAACCTGTCTCTTAGACCCCATCCCAACCAGGCTGCTCAAGGACGTTTTACCTCTAGTTAGCCCTTCTTTATTGGATATGATTAATCTGTCTCTATTATCAGGATATGTACCACAGTCTTTTAAAGTAGCTGTAATTAAACCTCTTCTTAAAAAGCCCACTCTAGATCCAGAGGTTTTAGCCAATTACAGACCGACATCAAACCTTCCCTTTCTCTCTAAGATACTTGAGAAAGCTGTAGCCAATCAGCTGTGTGACTTTCTCCATGAAAACAGTTTATTCGAGGATTTTCAGTCAGGATTTAGAGTGCATCATAGCACAGAGACCGCACTAGTCAAAGTTACAAATGACCTCCTAATGGCATCAGACAAAGGACTCATCTCTGTACTTGTCCTGTTAGATCTTAGTGCCGCATTTGACACCATTGACCATCAAATTCTTTTACGGAGATTGGAACATCATATTGGCATCAAAGGAACCGCCCTAAGCTGGTTTAAATCGTATTTTTTAGATCGATCTCAGTTTGTTCATGTCAATGATGAATCCTCCATGCATACCAAAGTTTGTCATGGAGTTCCACAAGGTTCTGTGCTAGGACCACTTCTATTCAGTTTATATATGCTTCCTCTAGGGAACATTATTAGGAATCACTCCATTAATTTTCATTGTTATGCTGATGACACCCAATTATATTTATCGATCAAGCCTGATGAAACCAATCAGTTAACTAAACTCCAAGCATGCCTTAAGGATATAAAAAGTTGGATGACCTACAATTTTCTGATGTTAAATTCAGACAAAACTGAAGTTCTTGTAATTGGACCCAAGAACCTCAGAAACTCTCTTTCTAGAGACTTAGTTACTTTAGATGGGATCACCCTGGCCTCCAGCTCCACCGTAAAGAATCTTGGAGTTGTTTTTGATCAGGATTTGTCCTTTAATGTCACATAAAACAAATTTCGAGGACTGCTTTCTTCCACTTACGTAACATCGCCAAAATCAGACGCATCGTATCTCAAGCGGATGCAGAAAAACTAGTCCATGCATTCGTTACTTCTAGGCTGGACTATTGTAACTCTTTGTTATCAGGCTGCTCCAGTAAGTCTCTTAGGGCTTTGCAGCTAATTCAGAATGCTGCTGCACGTGTTCTGACAGGAACCAAGATCAGAGATCACATCTCTCCCATTTTGGCTTCTTTGCATTGGCTACCTGTTAAATCTAGAATAGAATTTAAAATTCTTCTCCTTACATACAAAGCTCTTCATGGTCAGGCACCATCATATCTAAAAGAGCTCATAGTACCTTACTACCCCTCTAGAACACTGCGCTCTCAGAATGCTGGGTTCCTTGTGGTTCCTATAGTTTCCAAAAGTAGACTGGGAGCCAGAGCTTTCAGCTACCAAGCTCCTCTTCTGTGGAACAAACTACCATTTTGGGTTCGGGAGGCAGACACAGTCAACACTTTTAAGAGTAGACTTAAGACTTTCCTTTTTGATAGAGCTTATAGTTAGGGCTGGCTCAGGTCATCCCTTAGTTATGCTGCTATAGGACTAGACTGCCGGGGGACTCCCTCTCCCTCCTTTCTCTCTCTGTCTCTCTCTCTCAGGGTTATGCCTAGCCAGGCACGGTATTGGTTGAAGATGTAGTCACATCTCCCTTTACTGAAAACTCTACTCAAATCTCTCTCTCTCTCTCTCTCTCTCTCCCCATCACCATCTCCATCTGTAAACATGCATGTCTCATTAATGCATGTTAATGCATGTTACTAACTAAACTTCTTCCCCGGAGTTTCTGTGCTCTCTCGTCCAGCAGGTTCTCATGGATCGTGGCTGCTGCTGTGGTCCTGCACGACGTCCACTACTTATATTATTACTGTCATTATTGTTACCATATCTCTGTGTACTCTGTATACTGTAATCATTTTATCATTCATTGTAATTGTACAATATGTCTCTGTTGATTTGTTCTGTACATGTGACATCTATTGCACGTCTGTCCGTCCTGGGAGAGGGATCCCTCCTCTGTGGCTCTTCCTGAGGTTTCTTCCACCTTTTTTCCTGTTAAAAGGGTTTTTGTGGGCAAGTTTTTCCTCACTCGAACCGAGGGTCTAAGGACAGAGGGACTAAGGACAGAGGGTGTAAGGACAGATGGTCTAAGGACAGAGGGTGTAAGGACAGAGGGTCTGAGGACAGAGGGTCTGAGGACAGAGGGTGTGAGGACAGAGGGACTAAGGACAGAGGGTGTAAGGACAGAGGGTCTAAGGACAGAGGGTGTCACAGATTGTACAGATTGTAAAGCCCTCTGAGGCAAACGTGTTTTGTGAATTTGGGCTATACAAACAAAATTTGATTTGATTTGATACATTACGTTAGCCTACGTTACGTTGTGTTAACATACATTACATTAGCCTACGTTACATTATGTTAGCATAAATTACGTTAGCCTACGTTCGTTATGTTTTAATTAGGGCTGTCATATTAACGTGTTAATTTCGATTAATTAATTATAGAAAAAAAAAACGCGATAAAAAAATAACGCAGATTAATTGGGCTGCGTCCACTATAGTGGAATTAGGAAACTTCAGCACACTCTCCAGCATAGCAGGTGGCGGTAATGCTCCTTAAACCATTAAAAAAAGAAGAAGAATCAGGCTGCGTGGTACCTGCTGGTGACATCTTTGAGTCAAAAAACGCTCCGCCCACACCTGCTTTGTTATGATGGAAGCAACACCTGATGCTAGCGTTAGCAGCCTGCCTCGACCTGGACCAGACGTTCAGATGCAAACTGAGTCTACTACGACTGATTAACGAACTGCCTCACTAAACGGACTGCAGGTCAATGTCAGTGTTAGAGGACAGGCAGAGGATTGACAGAGAGCATCCTCTGAGATAACTTCACTTTATTTTGACACATAAGATGTCACAGAGACTGTTACTGTGCTGTCAGGTTGAGGTTAGTTAGTAGTAGTTAGTTAGTAGGTTTTAGTTTTTCATATAAAACATATTTCATGTTCATTACGTTAGCCTACGTTACGTTATGTTAACATACATTACGTTAGCCTACTTTATGTTAACATACGTTACGTTAGCCTATTACTTGTATATTAATTGTTGCTAACGTAACGAGCCCTGAAGGTGCAGACGGATGCTGTCTGACAAAGCTAACGCTAACAGGAAATAGTTCAGTGAACGCGTCACACTGATGACACGTCTGATCAGTCAGCATGTGACTGTGACATCACAGCGTGACCGTGACGTCACGGCGTGCTCGACCTGTGTTTGAGTCAGAGAAAGCAGATTTAAATGATGGCTCTTTAAACTTCCCGTGTGGCAGACATCAGGTGAAGACAAACACTAAGCATCATGGGTAATAGGTCAGGCCTGCTTGGTCTCAGCGCAGCACGACGACCACGAGTCAGAAAGACCGGAGTTATGATGGACGGTTACCCACTGAGAGGAGAGACACACAGAGGAGGGAGTCCCAGGAGACGAGGAGGGGGAGGGGGAGGAGGAGGAGGAGAGGGAGGAGGAGAAGGAGAGGGAGGAGGAGAAGGGGGAGGAGGAGGAGAAGGGGGGGAGGAGAAGGAGAGGGAGGAGGAGAAGGGGGGGAGGAGGAGCTGCTCTTCATCTCTCTCATTAGTGATCATAAACAGTCAGTGAGGTGTTTGTTTCTCTAAATGACTGCAGAGGTGAACTAAAGAACACAAACAAACACATGATCACACGTGTGATACATGCACACGTGTGATCATGTTAGTGTGTTCATGTTAGTGTGTTCATGTTAGTGTGTATGTTAGTATGATCATGTTAGTGTGTTCATGTTAGTGTGTTCATGTTAGTATGATCATGTTAGTGTGTTCATGTTAGTATGATCATGTTAGTGTGTTCATGTTAGTGTGTTCATGTTAGTGTGTATGTTAGTATGATCATGTTAGTATGTTCATGTTAGTATGTTCATGTTAGTGTGTTCATGTTAGTGTGTATGTTAGTATGATCATGTTAGTATGTTCATGTTAGTATGTTCATGTTACTATGATCATGTTAGGGTGTTCATGTTAGTGTGTTCATGTTAGTGTGTTCATGTTAGTATGATCATGTTAGTGTGTTCATGTTAGTATGATCATGTTAGTGTGTTCATGTTAGTGTGTTCATGTTAGTATGTTCATGTTAATGTGTTCATGTTAATGTGTTCATGTTAATGTTAGTATGTTCATGTTAGTGTGTTCATGTTAGTATGATCATGTCAGTGTGTTCATGTTACTATGATCGTGTTAGTGTGTTCATGTTAGTATGTTCATGTTAGTATGTTCATGTTAGTATGTTCATGTTAATGTGTTCATGTTAATGTGTTCATGTTAATGTTAGTGTGTTCATGTTAGTATGTTCATGTTAATGTGTTCATGTTAATGTGTTCATGTTAATGTTAGTATGTTCATGTTAGTGTGTTCATGTTAGTATGATCATGTTTATGTGTTCATGTTAATGTTAGTATGTTCATGTTAATGTGTTCATGTTAATGTGTTCATGTTAATGTTAGTGTGTTCATGTTAGTATGTTCATGTTAATGTGTTCATGTTAATGTGTTCATGTTAATGTTAGTGTGTTCATGTTAGTATGTTCATGTTTATGTGTTCATGTTAATGTTAGTATGTTCATGTTAATGTGTTCGTGCTAATGTGTTCGTGTTAGTGTGTTCATGTTAATGTTAGTATGTTCATGTTAGTGTGTTCATGTTAGTATGTTCATGTTAGTGTGTTCATGTTAGTATGTTCATGTTAATGCGTTCGTGTTAGTGTGTTTATGTTAATGTTAGTGTGTTCATGTTAGTGTGTTCATGTTAGTATGTTCATGTTAGTGTGTTCATGTTAGTATGTTCATGTTAATGTTAGTATGTTCATGTTAATATGTTCATGTTAATGTGTTCATGTTAGTATGTTCATGTTTGTGTTCATGTTAGTATGTTCATGTTAATGTGTTCATGTTTATGTGTTCATGTTAGTATGTTCATGTTAATGTTAGTATGTTCATGTTAATATGTTCATGTTAATGTGTTCATGTTAGTATGTTCATGTTTATGTGTTCATGTTAGTGTGTTCATGTTAGTGTGTTCATGTTAATGTGTTCATGTTAGTATGTTCATGTTAATGCGTTCGTGTTAGTGTGTTTATGTTAATGTTAGTGTGTTCATGTTAGTGTGTTCATGTTAGTATGTTCATGTTAATGTGTTCATGTTAGTATGTTCATGTTAGTGTGTTCATGTTAGTATGTTCATGTTAGTGTGTTCATGTTAGTATGTTCATGTTAATGTGTTCATGTTAGTATGTTCATGTTAGTGTGTTCATGTTAGTATGTTCATGTTAATGTTAGTATGTTCATGTTAACATGTTCATGTTAATGTGTTCATGTTAGTGTGTTCATGTTAGTGTGTTCATGTTAATATGTTCATGTTAATGTGTTCATGTTAGTGTGTTCATGTTAATATGTTCATGTTAATGTGTTCATGTTTATGTGTTCATGTTAGTATGTTCATGTTAATGTGTTCATGTTAGTGTGTTCATGTTAGTATGTTCATGTTAGTGTGTTCATGTTAGTATGTTCATGTTAGTGTGTTCATGTTAGTATGTTCATGTTAATGTTAGTATGTTCATGTTAACATGTTCATGTTAATGTGTTCATGTTAGTGTGTTCATGTTAATGTGTTCATGTTAATGTGTTCATGTTAGTGTGTTCATGTTAGTGTGTTCATGTTAATATGTTCATGTTAGTGTGTTCATGTTAGTGTGTTCATGTTAATGTGTTCATGTTAATGTGTCCATGTTAGTGTGTTCATGTTAGTGTGTTCATGTACATACAGTACATACATAAACACACTGATGTTTAGTGGGTATAATATTTACCATGCTAATAGTTTAGCATGTTAGCATACTAACATTAGCTAATTAGCAGTTGTCTTTTGTCGACCTGATGAGAGGAACATTTTTCAGGTTTCTAAATGTTCAGTGCGGAACATTTTTCTCCTCCTCGAGCTGTTAGCATAACAAAAGGCGTCTCAGACACTCCTCCATTATTAAGCTGTCAAAACAGGCCTGCTTCTCCTTCTCCCTCCTTCTCCTCCTCCCCCTTCATCACCATGTAGCAGCATGCTAATGCTAATTGTCCTAACAGGTGACATTTGCACGGGTTAAAGAGGTGAGGGTGGACAAAATCCTGTTCCACTATGCTGATATCTGTGACTTTATTTTGGTGGGTTTCCACCTGGTTTCCAGTGTAACGCCCACAAAGCGTCCCCAGAGAGCTCATCATGTCCATCAGTGAACAGGGACTGACCCGGCTCACTCTGCCCAGACCGAGGCTGTTTTCTGGGGGACAGTTCATAAGGAGTCTGCATGGAGGACTGAGCAGGTCGACCCGTTTGTCTGTCACAGAGCAGAACTGATGTTTGTTCTGATGAATATATATATATATATATATATATATATATATATATATATATATGTGTGTGTGTGTGTGTGTGTGTGTGTTTATATATATGTTTATATATATATATATTATATATAAAAATGTCAATGTGAATACATTAATATTAATTATTGTGTCACTGCATCTTATTATCTTTTAATGATAGTGAGTTTGTTACTGCCTCTTTGATTATGACATTATTTTATATGTTTGATGTGTTTTATTGTTCTCATGTTCGTCTGATGATAAGCTGATCGGTCTCAACTTGTTTGAATGTTGATCACGGAGGTCCCGTGTGGAGGTCGCGTGTCGCAGTCTCTCTTTGATAACTGTTGCAGAATCTCCTGATTAACATATTAATTGATATTTCATGTTTTGGTGGCGGCTCTGTTCAGTCCGCGGTGAGTGTTAACGAGGCCGCGGAGCGTTAACAGCGTCGCGTTCTTCTTTGTGTCTTTGGACAGAAAGTCTCGTCTCACCTCGTGACCTCTCTTTATGTGATCCGCCCTCTCATTCGGCGCCGCTGTCGTCTGATTGTTCAAATGAAAAAGTCATTTTGGAGTGAGCAGCGCTCTGAAAGAAGGCGCCCGCTTGGCGCCCGCTCGGCGCCGTGGCCCTCGTTGTCGAAGCCTCGCTGGGGTCGCCGGAGGTCGAGGGAATTATGATTACGGCGCTCGCTCGCCGGGCTCCATCTTCCCCCCCCGCTGACCTTGCCATAAAGAGACGTCTCATTGGACGATGATGAAAGCGGATCGCTCTCAGAGGAACGCTGATGTTCGCTTCACGAGGTCGATCATTATTTGATTTCTGCTCAGAGCCTTGTTAACGCTCACACACCTGAACGAGTCACACAGGTGAACATCAGCTGTTTATCTTCACAGTGTGAGGGCAGGAAGTACCTGACTTCAGTGAAACCTGCCTGTCTAACTTTACTGGATCAGAACCCATCAGGTTCTTCACCAGAACACGTCGTCGTGTTGGACTCACCGTCCTGCAGACGGCCGGCTCGCTCATCAGAGAGAAGGAGTCACTCCTCAGAGAGAGGAGGTCCGAGCAGGTCATGTCTCCTCCATCACTGCTGGAGCTCAGACCGGGGTCCATCACCGGGTCTGCAGGTGTCACTGCTCGACCCACCGGGCCGGCTGGTTCTGGTCCCAGAGCCTGGAAAACAAAATGAAGTGTCCCTGTCAATCAAAGCGTCCACGCTCTTAATCCTGCATAACTTTAAGCCTTAATATAATCTGAACAGGTGAGTTGTATAAAAGTTCACCCTCAGTACAGTTGTCATGAACGGGGAAATTAGCTATAGAGACCAAAACTGTTTTTTGTACCAGGCTGTAAACATGTTTATTTCTGCTGTGAAGTTGGACATTTTAACATGGGGACTTACGGAGACTGACTCACTTCTGGAGCCAGCCTCAAGTGGACGTTTGAGGAACTGCAGATTGTGTGTCACTTCACGGACACGGAGGATGCTGATTGGTTCAGGTAGCTGTGTGTGTGTGTGTGTGTGTGTGTGTGTGTGTGTGTGTCGCGTCTTCGTCCGTTAAAATGAACGAACCTTTCCTTGTTGTCCCAGCAGAACGTCGTGAACGTCAACCCATCACCAACAATCTTAACTCGCGTCCCTCAAACGGCGCCACGAGCCGCAGAATTAGCATATGAGAGAGTCAACAAAATGTCCGCCTGCCTCCATGAAAGCGGCGTTCATCTTCATACGTGGCCGACGCGGCGAGCTGCCCACCGAGCCCGTTAACTACAATTAGAGCGCGGCCGGAAACAGACGTGAACAGACGTGCTGCAGGTTAACGTCTCAGAGACGACATCATCCTTTAAATGATCAAGACGGACGTCCCAAGAGAGCTCATTAACACACTACTGTCCCAGACACACACACTGACACACACTGATACACACACACTGATACACACTGATACACACACTGACACACACACTGACACACACACTGATGCACACTGACACACACACACTGATACACACTGATACACACACTGATACACACTGAAACACACACACTGATACACACTGATACACACACTGACACACACTGATACACACACTGACACACACACTGATACACACACTGACACACACACTGACGCACACACTGATGCACACACTGACACACACTGATACACACACTGACACACACACTGACACACACTGATACACACTGAAACACACACACTGATACACACACTGATACACACTGACACACACACTGATACACACACTGACACACACTGATACACACACTGATACACACACTGACACACACTGATACACACTGATACACACACTGACACACACACTGACACACACTGATACACACTGAAACACACACACTGATACACACACTGATACACACTGACACACACACTGATACACACACTGACACACACTGATACACACACTGATACACACACTGACACACACTGATACACACTGACACACACTGATACACACTGATACACACACTGATACACACTGAAACACACACACTGATACACACTGAAACACACACACTGATACACACAGACACACACACTGATACACACACTGACACACACTGATACACACACTGATACACACACTGACACACACTGATACACACTGATACACACACTGACACACACTGACACACACTGATACACACTGATACACACACTGATACACACTGAAACACACACACTGATACACACTGAAACACACACACTGATACACACAGACACACACACTGATACACACTGATACACACACTGATACACACTGATACACACTGATACACACACTGATACACACTGATACACACACACTGATACACACTGATACGCACACACTGATACACACTGATACACACAGACACACACACTGATACACACACACTGATACACACTGATACACACAGACACACACACTGATACACACTGATACACACAGACACACACACTGATACACACTGATACACACAGACACACACACTGATACACACACACTGATACACACTGATACACACTGATACACACTGACACACACACTGACACACACACTGATACACACTGACACACACACTGACACACACACTGATACACACAGACACACACACTGATACACACTGACACACAAAGACACACACTGTGTGTGTGTCTGTGTGTGTATGTGTAAGTCACCTCGGTACTGTAACGTTATTCCCTGTTGGTCTCAGAGGCTGTGCTCCAACCCGGTCCGGTCCGGCTGCTGAGCCCGGTTCTGTTAGCATGCTAACGGCAGATTCAGTTAGCGGCAGTTAATTAGCGGTTAGCCACTTTAGCGAGTGGTTATGCTAAAGCTAGCTGTAACGTTGTAAATGTCTCGTGTTGTTTCGTGTTGATGACGTGAAAGATAATTTATGTTCATACAAACTGTTGTTGCTCTGCATGTTGATGTTTAGCTTGTGGTATGGAGGTTAGTCACACGTTGTCTTCATGTTATATAAACGTTCATATAAAAGCCGTTTATCGTCTCATCGTGATGAACTGAACTGGAGCTGTCATGGCCGCTGTGTTCAGATTTTAATGAACAGTCACATGACTGTTTGAATGAGCGCTGAGGTCATCAGGATCAGCGTGCGTACCTGAGAGCGTCCATGTTTGATGTTCAGCGTTTAACGAGCGTGTTCACCTGATCCCGGATGGATGTGACACGCGGACACGTGACAGGTTTGTTTGGAGGTCTGACTGTCATCAGAGCGGGAAGAGACCTCGTCGCATGACGTGGAGCCATTTTAATTGGTGCAGCTGACTGTCACGACGCGCATCATCAAAGCGCCGCCAAAACACATCACGTACACGTTAAATGAGAGTGAAGACAGAGAGTCAGTTATGAGTATGGTAAAATATTTATTTTTCATACGACATTCATTCATTCATATATTACAACATTCATATGGTATTTTCATGTCAGTTATTATTTATTATAACGTATTTATTAACGTATTTATTTAGCGTTGTTCCGATTGCGATACCAGTATCGGAAATTGCTCTGATACTGCCGAAAATGCTGACATCGGTATCGGCGACTACTGGAGTCCAGGCACCGATCCGATACAGAGTAATTTATTAAATAAGTAATTATTTACTGGTTAGCTCCGTTAAGGTCTGGCACAGTTCTTCTTCGCCGCTCTTAAAACAGTGGCGCTGTGCTGCAACCTGCAGCCTGCTGTTTTAGAGGCACGAGGAAGAGTTGATCACGTGACACAGACACAACAGACACACACGTGTGTCAGAGCCGGTCATGTCGGCGGTGTGGCAGTATTTCACGCTGGATGGTGCTCCCACCAGTAAGACTGCGACATGCAAAAATATTGTGGCTGCACTTTAATTTTTTTTTTAATAATTATTCCTAGATTTATTTAGTCAAATTGCATTTGTACTACTGTTTTTTATACTGTTCTGTTTAAAAATAAATTTAAAAATAAATGGCTTGAATTTGCTGTATTTATTCATGTTTTACAAAGGGTTTAACCTGAGCCAGGCCTTACCACAATGATAATCATATCACAGTCATGCAGGCGTAGTATGGTATTTTTTTATAACATACTGGTATCGGATCGGTACTTGGTATCGGCCGATACCCACAGCACAAGTATCGGAATCGGTATCAGGAGGGAAAAAATGGTATTGGAACATCTCTGTATTTATTAACCAACCTTAACCATGAAATCAGCAGTACTAACGTCTTTTTACTGTAATATTAGGAAACTGTTTTTATTCCGGTAAAATCACAGTTGACAGTTTTTACTGTAAAAAACAAAAATCAGACGTAAAGAGAATTACGGATGTTTGTTTTATTATATTTTATTTATTTGAATCAACATGGCTCGGGGGAATACTGATGGGGAGCAGGACCGCTTCACGTTAGCTTCACGTTAGCTTCACCTAGCTGTGGTTACAGGAGAAACATTTTCCCTCCAAAAGCTTCCTTTACATTACACATCTTTGAAGTCTTATTATTTTTTATATATTTCATATAAACTTATATCTTATATTTTTAACGGACACAAATGTTCTTCCTTGTCACTCGTGAGTTTAATCTGAAGCTCTTCTTGTTTTTCTGACAGATTAAAGTTGAATTGACCTCCAATAATCTGATGGATTAACAGAGGATGGAGGGTTAACGCTGATAAGGAGCTGGATGGAGCCTCCTCACCCGCCTCCCCTCCACCCCCGTCCCCGTCCGGCGCCGTGTGAATCCCCCCATGAACAGTCGGACCTGTAAACAGTTTATCAGACTCTAATGCAGCGGGCTAATCCTATTAGCATTCATATTAGCTGCTCCGTATCTCCGTCTGAGGAGAGGACTGATTTGAATAACTTTATGCATCGTATCAGTATCAGTGAAGTCAATTTGGTTTAAGAGCCGCTCGGCGTCTGAGGAAACTGATTTAAGGCTGTCCGGATCACTGAGTGTGTACACACGAGGTCGGGCAATGAGGGACGTATAAGGGACCGCCACGAGACGTTTAACCCCTCAGAGGCCGTTCAACACGCTCAGCAAACGCTTGTTAGAGTAATGATATAATAATACGACTGTCTTCATGACATATGCCTTCACCCTCGTTACTGTACCTCCTCCGTCACCTGGTGGTGAACTCGTCACGTATGTGTCTGTTCACTGCTGATTAATTTATTCCGATTATTTCGATGATGGAACAAATCAGAATAAACTTCAGTCTGTTTTTATTACTTCAACACATTATATTTATTTTATGAAATGTTGATTTCTGTTTTTTGTTGCTTTCAAAATAAAATCTAAAAAATCTGAAAATGTTTTTGTGAAATAAAAAATGAGTCGTCGTCTCTTTAAAACACAATGAACAAAAACATTATTGAAAACATCTCGTGTCCGCGATGTGACACGTGGAGACGATGCTGGATGAATAATTAGCTCCATAAAGTGAAACTAAGACGTGAGGAGCTGTCAGGACGACGACACTTTAAACAGAACAAAGAAAATACCTGCAGACCGCCATGAATAAACATGAGACCATTTCCCATCAGGCCTGTACGTCTCTGCGCTCACCTCCTCTGCCTGAGTGATCACCAGCGCCGGGACACCGTCACCGCCCACATCCTGATTGGAGTCAGTAGTCAGGTCCTGGTCCTGGTGTCCCTGAAGCCCGGCTTGGTCCTGGTCCTGGTGTGAGACTTCATGCAAACAGACGGAGGAGGATCAGACAATTTTACATGTCACACCAACATGCAGCTATCGTGGTCCGACGAGCTGACTCAGACCAGGACCGAACACGGCATCAGAGACCAGCAGAGACAGTCTGACATGAAATACAGCACCGAGCTAACGTAACCTAGCTAACCAAGCTAATGGTACAGATACCGTGCTCAGCAGATAAACGACCTCTGTTCTGTATTTGCTGTCGGTCTGAGGCTGCTGAGCCCGTTGACGTTACCAGCTAACGGCAGATAATTAACGATGAGCTCAACATAACCAACATGAAGCCATGTGTGCGAGCTCGGCTTCGTGGTTCCTGTAGCAGCTCAAGTTGGTTTGAATATACGAGATGACGGGTCAAACATTTCCTCATATTTTACAACATTTAAAATATGTAAATGAATAATGAAGAACAGTCAGATACAAAAACCTTTATAGAAACAGTGGAGCTTAACGTTAGCTTCATGTTAGCTTCACGTTAGCTAAACTTTGCTAGCTGTCATGACACTTTACATGTCTTTGATTTTTTTATATTTTCAGCTGACAAACTTTTATAAGTTCTTCTCAAAGTCTGAAAATGAAACACTGCAGAACCGGAACCAGGAGCAGGTCTCACCTCTGTCCAGGTCCCGGTCCTGGCTCTTCTTGGCCTGTAACAGATCCTGATCTTGGGCAGGTCTGCCTCGGTCGCCATCGTCTCCTGTTGGGTTCTGGTCCAGTCCCTGCTCCTCCAGCTGGTCCTGAGGTGGTTCTGGAGGACCCGGGTGAAGTTCTGCTTCATCCTGTGTACTATCTTTGTCCTGGACCTAGACCTGGTCCAGACTGGAGTGAAGATCCTGATCCAGTTTGTGACTTTCAGGACTCTGGTTGAGCTTGTGTTCGGTCGAGTTTCAGGTCTCGCAGTGACTCAGTCTGAAGCTCACTGTTCAGAGAGGATTCTGGGAAAACAAGAAAACAGTCAGACAGGTGAATGACCTCTGAACCCAGCCCAGTCCAGTCTAACAGGGCCCGGTTCTGTTAGCATGCTACTTTAGCATGTGGCTAGGCTAAAGCTAATTGTGTGAATCACGGAGAGTTGATAGACGACATCACGTTGTTGCTCGGTAACGATGACCTCACACACTCGTCGTGGTGTTTGCAATCGTCTCATCGTGTTTTGGTCGACGTGTTTAGTTTGTTTTACGTTGTTTGAATGTTTCCATCAGAGGCTGACTGTACGTGAACACGTGATCTCTCTGTGAAGTCTCTGTGAGTCCCCGGGGTGGTAATTATGTCTGCGCTCAGATAACACAGCCTGTGTTTCATACTCGGATAATAACGATTAAAAAGAGTGTTTTCCAATTAATTAAACACACTGTGTTCAAGTAACCTCTGGACGTGTGCCCCGCGGGCTCAGCTCATTTATGAGTTAGTGAGGGAACAAACGAGCTCCTTTCATGTGAGAGTCTTCACCATCGACTCGTCCCGTGGAGAGTTTGAGGGGAAGCCGCGGCACATTTCACTGAATATTCAACTTTGTTCATGTAAACTGTGAACATAAGTTTGTGCTGCGGTGTCGTCCCGTGGGCGGGCCTGCGGGGGGCTCCACTGGGCGATGATGAAAGAGTGATGGAGCTTTTCCGAGTCATTACTCTGAAGAGGTGTGTTCACCTCCGCCGCCGTGCGGCGCCGTAATGAAAGATGCTTAAAAAAGCGTGAAAACGCCGTCGCTAATCTGCTCGACCCATCTGTGGAGGAGCGGCTTAACGCCGCGGCGCTCGCACCATTTCCCCCGTCAGTGCAGCCATGCTCGTGATGTGCTTAGAGAGGCTTCATCACGTCAAGTCAGTGTTCACGGAGCGCCAAGGGAACAACACGGAGACTGCTGATTGGAGGAAAGAGTCAGCTGACTCAATGCATTTAACCTCACCTGTCACCTGCAGAGTCTGGACCAACCACGACAAAACACACAGACACAGACAGACAGGTACAGACACAGACAGACAGGTACAGACACAGACAGACACGTACAGACACAGACAGACAGATACAGACACAGACAGACACGTACAGACACAGACAGGTACAGACACAGACAGATACAGACACAGACAGACACGTACAGACACAGACACGTACAGATACAGACACAGACAGACACGTACAGACACAGACAGGTACAGACACTTACAGACACGTACAGACACAGACAGGTACAGACACTTACAGACACGTACAGACACAGACAGGTACAGACACTTACAGACACGTACAGACACAGACAGACACGTACAGACACAGACAGGTACAGACACAGACAGATACAGACACAGACAGACACGTACAGACACAGACAGGTACAGACACAGATGGGTACAGACACAGACAGGTACAGACAGACAGACAGGTACAGACCCAGACAGACACAGAGATGGTTGCCATGGTGACGTCATCATAAACACAGCGATGAAGACGATGAAGAGCGAGCTGATACACTGTTCAACTGAAAGTCTGACTGTCTAATTATAGAGAACTAATGAGATTACACACACACACACACTGAGCTTAAACACACACACACACAAAACTAAAACCTGGACGTAGTCTCCGTGACGTCCCCGCAGACTGTCTAAAACCTGGACGTGGTCTCCATGACGTCCCCGCAGACTGTCTAAAACCTGGACGTAGTCTCCGTGACGACACCCACCTGTCAATCAAAGCGTCCACGCTCTTAATCCTGCATAACTTTAAGCCTTAATATAATCTGAACAGGTGAGTTGTATAAAAATTCACCCTCAGTACAGTTGTCATGAACGGGGAAATTAGCTATAGAGACCAAAACTGTTTTTTGTACCAGGCTGTAAACATGTTTATTTCTGCTGTGAAGTTGGACATTTGAACATGGGGACTTATGGAGACTGACTCACTTCTGGAGCCAGCCTCAAGTGGACGTTAGAGGAACTGCAGTTTGTGTTTCTGTCTCTGATCTCTCCTCCTCAGACAAACTGAACCTGGATGCTGCTCAGTGTTTGGAGCTGCTCTCTCCTCCTCCTCCTCTTCCTCCTCCTCTTCCCCTTTTTTTTTTTCCTCCTCCTCCTCACCCAATGTGAGTTGGGTCGGTACCTCTCACTCGGGCTCCTGTCTCCGTCCCGTCATGTCTTATCCTCAGGGTTTCCTCTTCCAGCCCTCGGTGTCTCTGGCTCTTCACTCGTGTCCGTCCTTCAGTTCCGGAGTTCTGTTAGGACCGAGGACGGATGAGTTGGGTCGGTCTTCTTCGGGTTCAGCCTTCGCTCCGTACTCTGGATCAGCGACTTCTCCCGGATTCAACACACACCTGCCGTACGGCGGAGAGCCGCGCGCCGCCGCCACCCTCAACTCCTTCGTGGTGAGTGTCGGTCGCGACCGGCCCGGAGCGGACCGGAGCGGGTCGGTCCGCCCGGGTTAGGGTTCTGGTTCTGGGAGTTTGTGTCGCTTGTGGCGCGTAATGACGCTCCGTGCGTAAAAAGAAAGAAGAAGTGTGAGCGACGTAAAGATTCATAACTTTAATAATGATTATTATGGTAGTAATAATAACGATAATGACAATGATGTTAATAATAACAGTAATGATGATTATTAAAATGATGATTTAACGGGTTAATTAAAATAATTAGAAACATTTTCACATTTATCTGTAATAATAAATATTAATTAAAATATTCAACAAAACGAGTTTAAACTGTTTTTATTATTATTTTATTTAATTTAATTAAAGTTTTTTAAAATAAATTCTATTAAAATATTTTTTATTTAAAATGTAACAAAAAATTAAAAAACTGAATTTAAATGAAAATAAATGACAAAAAGAAATTAATGTTTAATGTGTGTTACAGTGTGTGTGTGTGTGTGTGTGTGTGTGTGTGTTTGTGTTACAGTGTGTGTGTGTGTGTGTGTGTGTGTGTGTGTTTGTGTTACAGTGTGTGTGTGTGTGTGTGTGTTTGTGTGTGTGTTTGTGTTACAGTGTGTGTGTGTGTGTGTGTGTGTGTGTGTGTGTGTGTTACAGTGTGTGTGTGTGTGTGTGTTTGTGTGTGTTTGTGTTACAGTGTATGTGTGTGTTTGTGTTACTGTGTGTGTGTGTTTGTGTTACAGTGTGTGTGTGTGTGTGTTTGTGTGTGTGTGTGTGTGTGTGTGTTTGTGTTACAGTGTGTTTGTGTGTGTGTGTTACAGTGTCTGTGTGTGTGTTACAGTGTGTGTTTGTGTGTGTGTGTGTGTGTGTTACAGTGTGTCTGTGTGTGTGTTACAGTGTGTGTTTGTGTGTGTGTGTGTGTGTGTGTGTGTGTGTTTGTGTTACAGTGTGTGTGTGTGTGTGTGTGTTACAGTGTCTGTGTGTGTGTTACAGTGTGTGTGTGTGTGTGTGTTACAGTGTGTCTGTGTGTGTGTTTGTGTGTGTGTGTGTGTGTTTGTGTTACAGTGTGTGTGTATGTGTGTGTGTGTTTGTGTTACAGTGTGTGTGTGTGTGTTACAGTGTCTGTGTGTGTGTTACAGTGTGTGTGTGTGTGTTACAGTGTGTCTGTGTGTGTGTTACAGTGTGTGTGTGTGTGTGTGTGTTACAGTGTGTCTGTGTGTGTGTTACAGTGTGTGTGTGTGTGTGTGTGTGTTACAGTGTGTCTGTGTTTGTGTTACAGTGTGTGTGTATGTGTGTGTGTCAGCGTTTTTAAAGCTGCACACAGAAACAGTAACGTTGACATCACTTCCTGTTTCAGGGTCCTGGTTACGACCCGTCCTCGGGTGTCTCCGCCTCTCTGGACTTCCACCCGTTCGGGCCGTTGGGGCCGTACACGTACGGAGACCCCGCCTACAGGAAGAACGCCACGCGGGACGCCACGGCGACGCTGAAGGCGTGGCTCAACGAGCACCGTAAGAACCCATACCCAACCAAAGGCGAGAAGATCATGCTCGCCATCATCACCAAGATGACGCTGACCCAGGTCTCCACGTGGTTCGCCAACGCACGGCGGCGCCTGAAGAAGGAGAACAAGATGACGTGGACGCCCCGGAACCGCAGCGAGGACGAGGAGGACGACGACAACGGAGAGCTGGAACGCCACGACGACGACGATGAGATGGCGAAGAGCAACGACGACGAGAGAAAGAGCCACGCACGTGAGTCACACGGCAGTCACATGATCAGCTGATCACGCATTAATAAATATAAATATAATATAAATATGTTTGCAGTCTGAACAGTGTGTGTGTGTTAATAAGTGATTGACATAAACAGAATAATACTTCAAATATAAACTGATACTCACATACACACTGTGTGTTTACAACTGTTTGTACTGTAATTACTCAAATCTGATCTCATTAATATTTATTATTAATACTATTAATAATAATTAATAATAATTAATAATAATAATAATAATTAATAATAATAATAATAATTAATAATAATAATACTAACACCGTGTTTGATGGCTCGTCTGTTTTTCACTGCAGCTCAGTCTCGCTCTCCCTCGGTTGTGGACTCTTGTGTGTTGATGTTGGATAGCGGTGGCGGTGCTGACCCGGATCGAGGTTTCTCTGATCCGGACTTTAAGGACTCGGTGGACCGGAGACTGCCCCGGTTTGTAGACCCCACCCCCTCAGAGGCCCCTCCCCTCAGGGTGTCGGCACCAGAGCGCCCGGCGTCTAAAAACCATGTGGACTCCTGCAGTGCTGTCCAGAACCCGACCGCCAAACCCAAACTGTGGTCTCTGGCTGAGATGGCCACATCTGTGGACAAACATAAAAGATGTACGGACCCTTCACTGAGCGGGGGGGCCGTCCACGCCACGCCCATGCTGCGGACCACGTTCACCCACAGCCACCTGTACTACAGCTCCCCCTTCCTGCCTGGGTACTCGTACGGCGCCCTCGGGCCGCTGCACGGCTCGGCGCCGCATTCAAACGGATTACAGCAGACGATGCTGCAGAGAGCCGACACCAGAGACCGCCGGCCGCGCGGCCACGAACTGAACACAGGCACGACCAGCGCCTAGACCTGGACCACCTGGACCGCCTGAACCACCTGGACAACCTGAAACAGGACCCTCACAGACCCTCACAGACCCTCAGAGACCTTTATCCACACGGACTCGACAGGGACCGGCCCGGATATCAAACACAGATGAGCTGTGACTGACTGTGAAACAAACACTGAATTTGAAACGTTTTTTCTATGTTGATCAGATGTTTGTAGTGCGTTTCTGCACAAACATGAAGTCTCATTAAAAATAGTTTTATTAATGCTGAGACGACCAACGGCCATTTTTCAACTGAGACCTGCCACACTGATACACACAAGCGCTCAGGAAACACGTGAATGAACACGTGAATGAACGTATGAAGAAATCATCAGGTATGAAAGAAAAAACATGTTCAGACTGAAGTCACATGATTTAACTTTGATTTGCACAGACGTTCAGCATATGATGTCATTATCAAAATAATCATCAAATAATTTTAATTATTATGATTATTATTGAATCCTCTCAAAAGTCAAACAGACTTCTGAATGTTCCTTTAGTTTTAATGTAAAACAGAGAGAGCTCACTGCTAACAGCTAATTCAGCTAATTGCTAATGGTGCTAATTCAACATAATGAAAACAAATATTAAAAGATTATAGTTTAAACGTCAGAGAGAACATCAGTAGGAACTCTTCCAGGTTGACCTGATGATTTGTTTCTCTCATCTGATTAGTTCATAAATATGTTTTTATGTTGGTGTTAGCATGTTACCAGATTAGTAAAAAGTCACTTTAAATTTTGAGTACTGACGAAACGTACTTATTGGAACCGATTTGCTCCGGTTAATGAGCGACCATCACAAAGAACGACCGACCATCACAGAGAACGAGCCACCATCACGGAGAACGAGCAACCATCACAAAGAACGAGCGACCATCACAGAGAACGAACAACTATCACAAAGAACGAGCAACCATCACAGAGAATGAGTGATCATCACAAAGAACAAGCAACCATCACAGAGAATGAGCGATCATCACGGAGAATGAGCGACCATCACGGAGAACGAGCGACCATCATGGAGAACGAATAACCATCACGAAGAACGAACGGCCATCACGGAGAACGAGCGACCATCATGGAGAACGAATAACCATCACGAAGAACGAACGGCCATCACGGAGAACGAGCGACCATCATGGAGAACGAATAACCATCACGAAGAACGAACGGCCATCACGGATAACGAGCGACCATCACGGAGAACGAGTGACCATCACGGAGAGCGAGCGACCATCACGGAAAACGAAGAAGAAGGAGTAAGAGCTGATCTGTCTGTCTAAAGGATGTTGAGATGAATCTTCCTCTGTGGATGATGTGAGGCGAGTAGGTTGCAATAATCTTCTCTCTGACAAACAGAAGGAGACGTTCAGTCTAAGAGGCTTACAGCTTCACCTTTTATCTGACGGACCAAGAATGAAGATTTGATTTCTCTGACCGAGAAGGCGGACTGATCCTAATCCTACAACGAGGAGGAGGAGAGGAGAGGAGAGGAGAGGTGTTTGTTCAGTGAGGATGAGGAGGAGTTCATGATCGATTAAGTTTTTTTTTTTTTTGCTGTTTTATTCTTTTATTGTGACATTTTTTGTTTCTAAATTTTAAATTATTATAATTTATATTTTAGGATATTTAATAATTAATTTAAACATCCACAGTTATTTAATCTGAATCAAACAAACTGATTAAAGAAAGTGTGTGTGTGTGTATGTGTGTGTGTGAAAATTAAAGTGCACTATAATAATAATATGTTTATATGATTAAAGCCTTGATAGTCAGTTTTGTTGTTAACTCTGCAGTCTATAATATTAGTGCATTCATTTATTCTTAATTAAAAGTCCCCATGATGATTTATATTTATATATTATTCATTATTAATTATTATTATTAATATTTGTATTGCAGAGAAATGTTGAAATATTAAAAACATTAAATTTAATGTCAAACACTCACTGTAGTCTATGGAGGTCATCACTTAAGTCCCCGGTAAAAATTAAAATGCACATTTAAAGAAAAAAACAAAGTTTATTATTTTAGTTTTATATTTTTGCAGTGGTTAGCGCTGTCGCCTCACAGGTTTGTCTCTGCGTGCGCTATGATGAGCTGCAGACTTCTCCATGGCGGACCCCGCCTCTTGCCCAGCCCAGAGTCAGCTAGGATAGGCTCCGCCCACCATGACCCTGACCAAGAGAGGTCACAGACGATGGATGAGCAGAGGTCCCCACATGGTCAGTGTACTGTCATAGTCCACTGATGGTATGGTAGGAATGTGTGTGTGTGTGTGTGTGACGTAGACACACATGAATAATTAATAAC
>CP136871.1:265000-310648 GCA_033000465.1 Sciaenops ocellatus | reverse complement strand
AAACACTGACTGGAGGAAACAGATTATTGATTATTGATCAGTTTAAACAAACATCTGTAATAAAGCTTCAGTGGAAAGTAACTAAGTACATTTACTCGAGTACTTTTAAAAGTACTTTATATATGTATAACTTCAGATTACTTGTCACACAATTTAATTTGTCAGACTGAAAGAAATTTTATTATTAAATAAATTAAATTAAACTTTAACTAGAGATACGTGTGTGTGTGTGTGTGTGCTGCAGACAGGAACACAACACTGATACACACGATCAAAGGAAAATGATTTTATAATGAATCATCTTATTACTTTTTATTATGATTTATTTTTTTTATTTTCAAAATGTTTTTCTGAGACATCAAATCAAACAAAAAAAGATCAAAATAATGTCAAACAATTCATGAAACTACATACGTGTTAATGAGACTACATATGTGTCAATGGGACTACATACATGTTCATGAGACTACATACGTGTCAATGAGACTACATATATGTTCTTGAGACTATACGTGTTCGTGAGACTACATATGTGTTCATGGGACTTCGTATTCTTCAATTTGTTAAATATAATCTAACTTTTTAAGAGTTTATTAATATAACCTGAGAATAAACGTGTTTATGATGCTGTCATTAACACGTATGTAAATTTATTAACACGTATGTAGTTTGAACACGTATGTAATTTTATTAACATGTATGTAGTCTCATGAACACATATGTAGTTTGAACACGTATGTAGTCTCATTAACACGTATGTAGTCTCAGTAACACGTATGTAGTTTGAACATGTATGTAATTTTTTAACACGTATGTAGTCTCATTAACACGCATGTAGTCTCAGTAACACGTATGTTGTTTGAACACATATGTAATCTTTTTAACATGTATGTAGTCTCAGTAACACATATGTAGTCTCATGAACACATATGTAGTCTCATTAACACGTATGTAGTCTCAGTAACACATATGTAGTTTGAACACGTATGTCATTTTTAACACATATGTAGTCTCAGTAACACGTATGTAGTTTGAACACGTATGTAATTTCTTTAACACGTATGTAGTCTCATTAACACGTATGTAGTCTTACTAACACGTATGTTGTTTGAACACGTATGTAATCTTTTTAACACGTATGTAGTCTCATTAACACGTATGTAGTTTGAACATGTATGTAATTTTTTAACACGTATGTAGTCTCAGTAACACGTATGTTGTTTGAACACGTATGTAATCTTTTTAACACGTATGTAGTCTCATGAACACATATGTAGTTTGAACACGTATGTAGTCTCATTAACACGTATGTAGTCTCAGTAACACATATGTAGTTTGAACACGTATGTAATTTTTTAACACGTATGTAGTCTCAGTAACACGTATGTAGTTTGAACATGTATGTAATTTTTTAACACGTATGTAGTCTCATTAACACGTATGTAGTCTCAGTAACACATATGTAGTTTGAACACCTATGTCATTTTTAACACGTATGTAGTCTCAGTAACACGTATGTAGTTTGAACACGTATGTAATTTCTTTAACACGTATGTAGTCTCATTAACACGCATGTAGTCGTACTAACACGTATGTTGTTTGAACACGTATGTAATCTTTTTAACACGTATGTAGTCTCATTAACATATATGTAGTCTCATGAACACATATTAATGTCACAGCCCCCCCCCCCGCCCCCCCCCACCCCCACACCCCCACACACACACCCCCACACACCCCCACACCCCCCACCCTTCCAGCTGTGTGTTAGCGTGTTAGTGTCGCGCTAAATGCTGTCAGACAACACGGAGCATGTTGGCGAGCAGTGAGAGGTCCAGCCGTGGGCCGTCGAGCCCACCGGGACCGACAGATGTCACGTTGTGATGCCACTCAGCCTCCTGCCACGCCGTTCCTCTGCCCTCTCCTCCATCAGCTCCATCAGCTCCATCAGCTGGGCTCACATCAGACCAGGACGGCCTCCTGCAGCTCCCTCAGAATACTCTGCAGCCTCCAGCGACGCCGCCGCTGGGACCAAAACGTCTGTTCTGGTTTCCCGCCTCACTGTTTGACCCTCTGAAAAGTGTGACATCACTTCCTGCTCTGAACACCTCGACACATTTCCTCTGCACAAAGATGGCAGCAGGAAGTCACAAACGTCCTCACATAAAAGTTTCTTCAGATTCTTCATCTGAAATCTGAAAGAAGAAAAAATAAAGATGATTCTGATGTTTGAGGTTCTGATCCAAACAACAGACGAACACATCCAACGCTAACAAGAGCTAATGAACTCACTCAGAGCAGAACGTCAGAGATTATTCATGAACTATTAAACACAGATGGAGGTAATGTGTGTGTGTGTGTGTGTGTGTGTGTGTGTGTGTGTGTGTGCGTGCGTGTGACGTCAGGCCGCATGAGGAAATAATAATAACAGGACTTTTATTGTGAAATAAATAAAATATTCTAATAAACTATAAAATAAAAAATGTGAAGAGACGTTAAAGAAAGAAACAAAACTAAAACTCATTTTTAATCCATCAGTATTTTAATTATCACTTATTGCATCATTATTTATAATAACAATTAATATTATTATTATTATTATTATTATTATTATTATTATTGTCTAAATAAACTCTGGATGGATTAAATCTAATTTCTGTCACATGAAACTGTCAAACACTCAATCAGCTGATCAGGCCTGTGTTTGTTTTGATTGAGCGCCCCCTGCTGTCACATGACCCACATCATTAATAATTCAGGACCAGGAGAGTTCATGAATCACATATATACATATGATTACATATATATTACATATATATACACATACATATATACATGTCATATGACTCAAACATCAACATCATTATTTTGTTTATTGATTGTTTCATTTTATAGATTTATTTAATTTATTTTTATTTGTACTGAATGAGTTTGATTCAAACTTCATCTCCAGGGTGACACAGACCGTTTGTTCAAATAATAAATAATAAATGATAATAAATGAGTTTACTGTGAAATCAAAAAATCATCATCACGTCATCATCGATGCATCTTCAGTTATTTTTTGGTTTATCAGAATGTTTTTTAAATGTTTTTTAAATGTTGTAAACGTGTTTGTCACTTGGGCGGCGTGCATGAGTCCGCGCGGCGGCGCCTCCTGCAGACTCCTCCTGTTGGCTCGAGCTGCTGACAGATGGTAACATTAGCTCGCAGTCTTTCCTCCAGTGACCCTTAACGTTGAATATCACACAGCAGGAAGTGACAGCATCCTGTTAGCATAGCCACCGCTAACCGTCTGTAATTAGAAGGGAACATAAACAACAAGGAGCCGACGGTGCTGACGGAGCTGTCAGTTAAACGAGCTGCTGGAGCTCACACTGATCTTTACACATCATACACAACACGCACACACACATCATACACAACGTTAGCTTAACATTAGCTACCAAACACTAACGGTCATACCAGACCAGGAGACACTGCAGCTTTAAATGAAACTGAACACTTCAGCAACGTTAATATAACGTTAAATTAACAACTGAATGTCTGAATGTCACTCTGACGTTGTGTCAGTGAACAGGTAAACTAACAGACTCACTGTGTTTCACAGTGACGGGTGGAGCTCCAGGTGAATAAATCAAATGCATCATTTCAGGTGAACACACACACACACTCTCTCTCCTCCTCTCCTCTCCTCTCCTCCTCCTTGTGTTGGAGGTCTCAGGGGTTCTCCTGGCCTGCAGTAGCCTGGAGGAAGGGGGCCCCCTGCAGGTGGAGCATCCCCACAGCAGCTGGCCCGGCCTCACGCTCCACCTGAGTCAGTCAGATGCATGCTGGGACATCAGAGCGGTTCTGGATCTGAGACGGGTTCGGCCCTCTGAAGCTTCATCTGTCGTCTCTGCTGGGAGCGACGCCTCCTGCAGGCCCGCGGGTCGACCCGGATCAACGCTGTCAACACCTCCGCTTGTTGTCCAGGAGCTGGATCCTTAAACCTGGACCTGCTGGACCCTGCTGGAACCCTGCTGGAACCCTGCTGGACCTGCTGCCAGGACCCGGAACCAGCTGGAGCTCTGCAGATTGCAAAGAATGGGACAGAACCAGAACCTGGACCTGATTTTCAGACTCTGGAGACAGAAAACATTTCTTTAAACACTGATCGATTGATTGAGTGATTGATTGATTGGTTGATTGGATGGTTGATTGGTTGATTGATCCACAAATTATGTCAATAGATCAAAAGTCACTTTAACAGGAAACACAAAACATTTTATTGGATCAAATTAATTTCACGTCATCAAATAAATAAAAATTCATTAAGAGAATCATGACGTTGTGGAGCGGGACCGGCGGAGGCGGTCATTGTGGGGGCCATCGGCGGGACTCACATCCCCATCGCTCCCCCGAGACAGAACCTGGAGGACTACCGGAACTGGAGAGGCCGGCCCTGCAGGCGGTGGTGGACCACGACGTCCGGTGAGCCCACAAACCCCTTAACTTAAGTTAAACGCTTAACTCAACTTAAACCTTTAACTTAACCACAAACCCTTAACCTGAACCCTCAACTTAACTTAAACCCTTAACTTAAACTCTTAACTTAAACCCTTAACTTAAACTCTTAACTTAAACCCTTAACTTAAACTCTTAACTTAAACCCTTAACTTAAACTCTTAACTTAAACCCTTAACTTATCCACAAACCCTTAACTTAAACCCTTAACTTAAACCCTTAACCTAAACTCTTAACTTATCCACAAACCCTTAACTTAAACCCTTAACTTAAAGTTAAACTCAGTGTTGCATTTGTGTGTCGTGTCGTCACAGGTTCACTGACGTCTATGCGGGTTGGCAGTACCAGCAGCTCGGCGGTGCTGTCCAGCTCAGACCTGTACCAGAAAGCAGAGGACCGGCCCGATGTGTACTCTTAACTTAAACTCTTAACTTAAACCCTTAACTTAAACTCTTAACTTAAACCCTTAACTTAAACCCTTAACTTATCCACAAACCCTTAACTTAAACCCTTAACTTAAACCCTTAACTTAACTTAAACCCTTAACTTAAACCCTTAACTTATCCACAAACCCTTAACTTAAACCCTTAACTTAAACCCTTAACTTATCCACAAACCCTTAACTTAAACCCTTAACTTAAACCCTTAACCACAAACCCTTAACTTAAACCCTTAACTTATCCACAAACCCTTAACTTAAACCCTTAACTTATCCACAAACCCTTAACTTAAACCCTTAACTTAAAGTTAAACTCAGTGTTGCATTTGTGTGTCGTGTCGTCACAGGTTCACTGACGTCTATGCGGGTTGGCAGTACCAGCAGCTCGGCGGTGCTGTCCAGCTCAGACCTGTACCAGAAAGCAGAGGACCGGCCCGATGTGTACCTGTTCCCCAAAGAGGTGAGTCCAACAGAACCACCAAGGTAGGCTATTTTATTTCCTTTTAAACACTGCTGGTTTCAGAGGTTGTGTTCTGGTTCTGGTCCGGCCGTGTTCACTGGACGTTAGATGCTGATGCTAGCTCATAGCGCTCACTCTGTCACATCAGGTCAAATCTATTTCTTTCAGAAGTCCGTGGTGTCGGACGGCGTGGAGGTCCCGGTCCATTTTCATCTGCGACGTGTCGTTCCCTCTGAAGCCGTGGCTGATGAAGGAGTACCGCCTGGAGGAGCAGCTGACTCCGGAGCAGTGCCGCTTCACCTACGCCCTGACCTCCGCCCACTCCGTGGTGGATGCCACCTTCACATGCCTGAAAGGCCGCTGGAGGTGTCTACAGAAGAAGAGCGACATCAACGTCTCCATGATGCCCAGAGTCGTGGCGGCGTGCTGCGTTCTGCACAACATCTTTCATAATTCATAATAGTTCATAATGAGGTAACAACACTTATTATATATAATAAAAAATAATAATAATAATAATTTTCAGCAGTTTGAGCCTTTAAATTAATTTAAAGGTCCAGTGTGTAGAATTTAGTTGCATTTAGTGGTCCAATCACTGCATTGTAATCTCCTCACATCACCCTCACCTTCCTAATGTAAAGGAGAAACAACACTTTAAGGACCCTGTTTAGAGTCAGTATTTAGTTTGTCTGTTCTGGGCTACTGTATAAATAAGGTGTTTCAACATGGCGGCCTCCATGAAAGGGGACCCTCTCCCACTGTAGATATAAAAGGATATTTTTTAAGTAACAAACATAAAAAGATTCTTATTTTCAGGTGATTATACATGCATCAAAACATAGTTATGAATATTATCTTCCATGTTTGCCTTATTCTGAAAATAGAGGCCCCGGATAATACACACTGGACCTTTAATGTTATAAAATCATTTAATGTAATTTCTGTTGATATTTATATAATTAATATTCCTCTGTGCTGTGATAACATTATGACGTCAGAGTCTTCAGCTGACGTCATATTTTAAGAACAAACACTCTAACATGTTCCACTTCCGGCCGAGGCTCCGTCAGGAAACAACAAAAACCACCGGAAGTCGTAGTATTTTGATTGACAGCAGCCCCGCCCCTCCGTACGCACGTTTAGTGGGCTAAGCTGAGTTACGCTGTTTCTGGTATTCTCTACGTAAACTAGGCACGGAGATGACGTTTGACGCTGTGGCTGGCGGCGCTCCGTACGTACGCAGCGTAACGCTGGCTGTCAGTCAGAGGACATTTAAATGGCCTCAGTGCCCGGACCGTGAAGCTCTCTCCCGGTAAGAACTCCGTTAACGGCCGGTTTGAACGAACAGCTCCAGTATCAGCGGCTGTAGTCGGTGTCGGTGCTGCTGTACGTCACGTTAACGTGCCTTTTTCCCGCTTCGTTTGTTCACGAGGACTCAAAATGAGCGACGACGACGACTGTATGCAGAGAGCGCGAGCCGGGTTTGAGGAGCTGTGTCGGGCTCTGAACATGGACGAAGAGGCGAGCAGCGAGGCGTGGAAGACCTACCAGAACATCAGCACCAACTTCACCTTAGAGGTAACCACCGAACCGGACCGGACCGACCGAACCCACAGGTTCCGCTCATGTTTCTGTCCGGCTACGTTTTCACTGTAACACCGTAACATTAACGACAGCATTAATGTCTGCGCAGCTAACGGACCCGAACGTCAGGACAACGTTATAAAAACGTCAGGACAACGTTAGAGAAATGTCAGGACAACGTTAGAGAAATGTCAGGACAACGTTATAAAAACGTCAGGACAACGTTATAAAAACGTCACGACAACGTTAGAGAAATGTCAGGACAACGTTATAAAAACGTCACGACAACGTTATAAAAACATCAGGACAACATTATAAAAACGTCAGGACAACGTTAGAGAAATGTCACGACAACGTTATAAAAACGTCAGGACAACGTTAGAGAAATGTCAGGACAACGTTATAAAAACGTCACGACAACGTTAGAGAAATGTCAGGACAATGTTATAAAAACATCAGGACAACGTTAGAGAAACGTCAGGACAACGTTATAAAAACATCAGGACAACGTTAGAGAAACGTCAGGACAACGTTATAAAAACATCAGGACAACGTTATAAAAACGTCACGACAACGTTAGAGAAATGTCACGACAACGTTATAAAAACATCAGGACAACGTTATAAAAACGTCAGGACAACGTTATAAAAACATCAGGACAACGTTAGAGAAACGTCAGGACGTTATAAAAACATCAGGACAACATTATAAAAACGTCAGGACAACGTTATAAAAACGTCAGGACAACGTTATAAAAACATCAGGACAACGTTAGAGAAACGTCAGGACAACGTTATAAAAACGTCACGACAACGTTAGAGAAATGTCAGGACAACGTTAGAGAAATGTCAGGACAATGTTATAAAAACGTCACGTCAACGTTAGAGAAACGTCAGGACAACGTTATAAAAACATCAGGACAACATTATAAAAACGTCAGGACAACGTTATAAAAACGTCAGGACAACGTTAGAGAAATGTCAGGACAACGTTATAAAAACGTCACGACAACGTTAGAGAAATGTCAGGACAACGTTATAAAAACGTCAGGACAACGTTAGAGAAATGTCAGGACAACGTTAGAGAAACGTCAGGACAACGTTATAAAAACATCAGGACAACATTATAAAAACGTCAGGACAACGTTATAAAAACATCAGGACAACGTTAGAGAAATGTCAGGACAACGTTATAAAAACGTCAGGACAACGTTAGAGAAATGTCAGGACAACGTTAGAGAAATGTCACGACAACGTTATAAAAACGTCACGACAACGTTATAAAAACGTCACGACAACGTTAGAGAAACGTCACGACAACGTTATAAAAACGTCAGGACAACGTTAGAGAAATGTCAGGACAATGTTATAAAAACGTCAGGACAACGTTAGAGAAACGTCAGGACAACATTATAAAAACGTCACGACAACGTTAGAGAAATGTCAGGACAACGTTAGAGAAACGTCACGACAACGTTATAAAAACATCAGGACAACATTATAAAAACATCAGGACAACGTTATAAAAACGTCAGGACAACGTTAGAGAAATGTCAGGACAACGTTATAAAAACGTCACGACAACGTTATAAAAACGTCACGACAACGTTAGAGAAATGTCAGGACAACGTTATAAAAACATCACGACAACGTTATAAAAACGTCACGACAACGTTAGAGAAATGTCAGGACAATGTTATAAAAACGTCAGGACAACGTTATAAAAACGTCACGACAACGTTATAAAAACGTCACGACAACGTTAGAGAAATGTCAGGACAACGTTAGAGAAATGTCAGGACAACGTTATAAAAACGTCACGACAACGTTAGAGAAATGTCAGGACAACGTTAGAGAAATGTCAGGACAACGTTAGAGAAATGTCAGGACAACGTTATAAAAACATCAGGACAACGTTATAAAAACGTCAGGACAACGTTATAAAAACGTCACGACAACGTTAGAGAAACGTCAGGACAACGTTATAAAAACGTCACGACAACGTTAGAGAAACGTCAGGACAACGTTAGAGAAACGTCACGACAACGTTATAAAAACGTCACGACAACGTTAGAGAAACGTCAGGACAACGTTAGAGAAATGTCAGGACAACGTTATAAAAACGTCACGACAACGTTAGAGAAACGTCAGGACAACGTTAGAGAAACGTCACGACAACGTTATAAAAACGTCACGACAACGTTATAAAAACATCAGGACAACGTTAGAGAAACGTCAGGACAACATTATAAAAACGTCACGACAACGTTAGAGAAATGTCAGGACAACGTTAGAGAAACGTCACGACAACGTTATAAAAACATCAGGACAACATTATAAAAACATCAGGACAACGTTATAAAAACGTCAGGACAACGTTAGAGAAATGTCAGGACAACGTTATAAAAACGTCACGACAACGTTATAAAAACGTCACGACAACGTTAGAGAAATGTCAGGACAACGTTATAAAAACATCACGACAACGTTATAAAAACGTCACGACAACGTTAGAGAAATGTCAGGACAACGTTATAAAAACGTCACGACAACGTTATAAAAACATCAGGACAACGTTATAAAAACGTCACGACAACGTTAGAGAAATGTCAGGACAATGTTATAAAAACGTCAGGACAACGTTATAAAAACGTCACGACACCGTTATAAAAACGTCACGACAACGTTAGAGAAATGTCAGGACAACGTTATAAAAACATCAGGACAACGTTATAAAAACGTCACGACAACGTTAGAGAAATGTCAGGACAACGTTATAAAAACGTCACGACAACGTTAGAGAAATGTCAGGACAACATTAGAGAAATGTCAGGACAATGTTATAAAAACGTCAGGACAACGTTATAAAAACATCAGGACAACGTTATAAAAATGTCAGGACAACGTTAGAGAAATGTCAGGACAACGTTATAAAAACATCAGGACAACGTTATAAAAACATCAGGACAACGTTATAAAAACGTCAGGACAACGTTAGAAATGTCAGGACAACGTTATAAAAACGTCAGGACAATGTTAGAGAAACATCAGGACAACGTTATAAAAACATCAGGACAACGTTAGAGAAATGTCAGGACAACGTTATAAAAACGTCACGACAACGTTATAAAAACATCAGGACAACGTTATAAAAACGTCACGACAACGTTATAAAAACGTCAGGACAACGTTATAAAAACATCAGGACAACGTTAGAGAAATGTCAGGACAACGTTATAAAAACATCAGGACAATGTTAGAGAAATGTCAGGACAACGTTATAAAAACATCAGGACAACGTTATAAAAACGTAAGGACAACGTTAGAGAAATGTCAGGACAACGTTATAAAAACATCAGGACAACGTTAGAGAAATGTCAGGACAACGTTAGAGAAATGTCAGGACAATGTTATAAAAACGTCAGGACAATGTTATAAAAACATCAGGACAACGTTAGAGAAATGTCAGGACAACGTTATAAAAACATCAGGACAATGTTATAAAAACATCAGGACAACGTTAGAGAAATGTCAGGACAACGTTATAAAAACGTCAGGACAACGTTAGAGAAATGTCAGGACAACGTTATAAAAACGTCAGGACAACGTTAGAGAAATGTCAGGACAACTTTAGAGAAACGTCAGGACAATGTTAGAGAAATGTCAGGACAACGTTATAAAAACATCAGGACAACGTTATAAAAACGTCAGGACAACGTTAGAGAAATGTCAGGACAACGTTATAAAAACATCAGGACAACGTTATAAAAACGTCAGGACAACGTTAGAGAAATGTCAGGACAACGTTATAGACCCATCAAATATTATACAAATGTTGTATACATATTATAAAAAGGTTATAAAAACGATATAGAAATATTATAAAAACCGTATACAAACGTTCTACATCAAACAAACGCTATAAAAACATCATAAAACGTTATACTAACATTGTACAAACGTTCTATAAACGTTGTAAACACATGTAGTGACAGTTTGTGTTGAACATGTTTGTTAATCTGATGTAAACATTGAAACAGCTGACAGATCAAACACATGAACCGAACCTGATGACACTGTTGCATCACAACAACAACAACAACAACAACAATAATAATAATAATAATAATAGTCTAACTGAATCGTCTATAGTTTTTAATCTGATTTATTATTTGCATAAAAGAATAATTGTAATGTTTTTATAGTTTTGTGTTTGTATTTTTGCTTCTTTGATCTTTTCAGTTCATTTTAAATGTTCACAGTGTTTCATGATGGATGGACAAATAAAATATATAATAATAATAATAATAATAATAATAATGTGTTGATCAGAGACTGATGATTTTAATGTTTATTTGGAGCTTTACTGCAGTATTTCTACTTCATATTGTTTTGACATTAAAGTACTCCGAGTACAAACTACAGTATTCTGAGTACTCTAACTGTTTATACTTAAAGTACATTATTATCTTGAATTTCCTTCAGGATCAATCTGTCTAAAGCTTTATACTCAAACATATCAAACATAATATATGTTAGAGTACATGAATATACATTCACACATAATTATTATTATTATTGTTATTATTATTAATAATAATAATAATAATATTAATGTTCATATTATTCTGATCAGTGCTTTGTCTCAAAGTAAATGACACTTTTATAAGTCACATGATTCATCAATAATCTGATCAGCTCCAATAAATCAGGTCCAAAAAAAAAAAGTATAACTTCCTTACCGGATGTCACGATGACATGTCACGCCGTTCCCGCTGTTTATAGTCCGTCATCAACAATCTGCCTCGTGACCGTCTGATTGGACCGCGCACCTGTCGCTGTGTGTGTTACGTCTCAATATGTCCGGGCAGCAGCAAGGTGTGCCCACTTCTGGTTCAGCCTGCTCGTTAATTATTCATGTTCCACCTGTTTTGAGTTCAGAGTGACAAATATTATTGAATATTAATTAATCTCTCTCTCCTGCCCTCCTCCTCCTCTTCGTCATGGCGTGCAGGGCAGCGAGCTGCACTGGTTGGCGTGCTCTCTGTACGTGGCGTGCAGGTCTTCGGTGCCGACGGTGGGAAAAGGGACGGCTGAGGGGAACTACGTGTCCCTGACCAGAATCCTGCGCTGCTCAGAGATGAGGTAAGACATACAATGCACCTGTGCACTCACCTGTCCAGGTACAGGTCAGTGTGGGAGGGGACAGCAACTGTACAACCTGCAGGACCTTTTGTAGTCAATCAAACTACTTTGTAGTTTTAAAAAAGATCACGTCAATAACATCCTCCATCACATCATGACTCCTCTCCTCTCCTCTCCTCTCCTCTCCTCTACCCTTCCCTCCTCTCCTCTCCCCTCCTCTCCTCTCCCCTCCCCTCCCCTCTCTCCTCTCCTCTCCCCTCCTCTCCTCCTCTCATCCTTTCCTCCCCTCCTCTCCTCTCCTCTCCCCTTCCCTCCCCTCTCTCCCCTCCCCTCTCTCCTCTCCTCTCCCCTCCTCCCCTCTCTCCTCTCCTCTCCCCTCCTCCCCTCTCTCCTCTCCTCTCCTCTCCCCTCCTCCCATCTCTCCTCTCCTCTCCTCTCCCCTCCTCTCCTCTCCTCTCCCCTCCCCTCTCTCCTCTCCTCTCCTCTCCCCTCCTCTCCTCTCCTCTCCTCTCCCCTCCTCTCCTCTCCTCTCCCCTCCTCTCCTCTCCCCTCCCCTCCACTCTCTCCTCTCCTCTCCTCTCCTCTCCTCTCCTCTCCTCTACCTTTCCCTCCCCTCTCTCCTCTCCTCTCCTCTCCCCTCCCCTCCCCTCTCTCCTCTCCTCTCCTCTCCTCTCCCCTCTCTCCTCTCCTCTCCTCTCCTCTCCCCTCCCCTCTCTCCTCTCCTCTCCTCTCCTCTCCTCTCCTCTCCTCTGCCCTTCCCTCCCCTCTCTCCTCTCCTCTCCTCTCCTCTCCTCTCCTCTGCCCTTCCCTCCCCTCTCTCCTCTCCTCTCCTCCCCTCTGCCCTTCCCTCCCCTCTCTCCTCTCCTCTCCTCTCCCCTCCTCTCCTCTCCCCTCCTCTCCTCTCTCCTCTCCTCTCCTCTCCCCTCCTCCTCTCATCCTTTCCTCCCCTCCTCTCCTCCCTCCTCAGCCTCATAGAGTTCTTTAATAAGATGAGGAAGTGGCAGGACATGGCGTCCGTCCCTCAGGACTTCCGTGTCAGCACAGACAAACTGGAGAGGAACTTCACCGTGTCGGCGGTCATCTTTAAGAAGTACGTTCCCGTGTTCAGAGCCGTGTTCAAGGCGCCATCAGAGGAGCCGCCGCGAGTCCACCGTAGCCGCAAGCAGAGGTATGACATCACCACGACCTGTGACCTCAAATCAGCTTTTCTGTGAGGATATCCTGATGTTTACATCATTAGTGATCAGCTGACTCACGTTACCTCACTTCCTGTCTGTAGACGTCATCCGTGCACCGTGACCGAGGTCTTCAACTTCTGCTGGGTCCTCTTCATCCACGCTAAAGGTGATGCTCATCCATCCATCCATCCATCCATCCATCTATGCATCCATCCATTCATTCATCCAACCATCTATTCATTCATCCAACCATCCATCCATTCATTCATCCAACCATCATCCATTCATTCATCCAACATCCATTCATTCATCCAACCATCCATCCATTCATTCATCCAACTATCCATCTATTTATCCATCCATTCATCCATCCATCCATCCATTCATTCATCCAACCATCCATCCATTCATTCATTCATCCATCCGTTCATTCATCCAACCATCCATCCATTCATTCATCCAACCATCCACCCATTCATTCATCCAACCATCCATCTATTTATCCATCCATTCATCCATCCATTCATTTATCCAACCATCATCCATCTATTCATCCATCCATTCATCCACCCATCCATCCATTCATTCATCCAACCATCCATTCATTCGTCCAACCATCCACCCATTCATTCATCCAACCATCCATCTATTTATCCATCCATTCATCCATTCATCCATTCATTCATCCAACCATCCAGCTATTTATCCATCCATTCATTCATCCAACCATCCATCCATTCATTCATCCAACCATCATCCACCTATTCATCCATCCATCCATCCATCATCCATTCATTCATCCAACATCCATTCATTCATCCAACCATCCATTCATTCATCCAACCATCCACCCATTCATCCAACATCCATCTATTTATCCATCCATTCATTCATTCATTCAGCCATCCAATCATCCATCTGTTCATCCATCCATCCATTCATCCATCCACCCATCATCCATTTATTCATCCATCCATCCAACCATCCATCCATCCATTCATCCATTCATTCATCCAACCATCCATTCATTCATTCAGCCATCCAATCATCCATCCACCCATCATCCATCTATTCATCCATCCATCCATTCATCCAACAATCTATCTATTCATCCATCCATTCATTTATCCAACCATCATCCATCTATTCATCCACCCATCCATTCATCCATTCATTCATCCAACCATCCATTCATTCATCCAACCATCATCCATCTATTCATCCATCCATCCATCCATCCATCCATCCATTCATTCATCCAACCATCCATTCATTCATCCAACCATCCATCCATTCATTCATCCAACATCCATCTATTTATCCATGCATCCATTCATTCATTCATCCAATCATCCATCCATTCATTCATCCAACATCCATCTATTTATCCATCCATCCATCCATTCATTCATCCAATCATCCATCTATTTATCCATCCATTCATCCATCCATTCATTCATCCAACCATCATCCATCTATTCATCCATCCATTCATCCACCCATCCATCCATCCATTCATTCATCCAACCATTCATTCATTCATTCATCCAACCATCATCTATTCATCCATTCATTCATCCAACCATCCATCTATTTATCCATCCATTTATTCATCCCACCATCCATTCATTCATCCAACCATCCATTTATCCATCCATTCATGCATCCATCAGTTCATTCATCCATTCATTCATCCAACCACCCATCCATTCATTCATCCAACCATCCATCTATTTATCTATCCATTTATTCATCCCACCATCCATTCATTCATCCAACCATCCATTTATCCATCCATTCATGCATCCATCAGTTCATTCATCCATTCATTCATCCAACCATCCATCCATTCATTCATCCAACCATCCATCTATTTATCTATCCATTTATTCATCCCACCATCCATTCATTCATCCAACCATCCATTTATCCATCCATTCATCCATACATCAGTTCATTCATCCATTCATTCATCCAACCATCCATCTATTTATCCATCCATTCACCCATTCATTCATTCAGCCATCCAATCATCCATCCATCCATCATCCATCTATTCATCCATCCATCCATTCATCCATCCACCCATCATCCATCCATCCAACCATCCATCCATCCATTCATCCAACAATCTATCTATTCATCCATCCATTCATTCATCCAACCATCATCCATCTATCCATCCATCCATCCATCCATCCATCCATCCATTTATCCATCCATCCATTCATCCAACAATCTATCTATTCATCCATCCATTCATTCATCCAACCATCATCCATCCATCCATCCATCCATCCATTCATTCATCCAACCATCATCCATCTATCCATCCATCCATCCATCCATCCATTCATCCAACAATCTATCTATTCAGCCATCAATTCATCCATCCATTCATCCATCCGTCTCACTCTCTGTCTCACTCTCTCTGCCTGTCTGTGGTTCAGGTAACTTTCCGATGATCAGTGATGACGTGGTGAACTCGTACCATCTCCTGCTGTGTGCTGTCGACCTCGTCTTCACCAACGCTCTGCTCTGCAACGCCCGCAAAGATCTGCTCAACCCGGACTTCACAGGTACCACGCCACAGCATGCTAACAGATTAGCACGTTAGCTTGGTCCACTGCACGGGCAGTCCAGACCACCCACCAAAATAAAAGCATAGATACCAACTTAACAATGTATGTGTCTGGGGTCAGGATTTAACATGTTTAACATGACGGGCATAAATGCTACATGCTACATGCTGACATGGTTCATAGTTTCAGACGTGTTTCAGCGCTCTCTGTTTAAATATGAAGTCACAGCATGGAGGAGGTGGAGACCAAACACAGATCAAATCTAACAGGCTGCACAGAAACACTCCACCTGGTGTTGGACATGATCAGCTGTTTACTGTCAGTGTTGGACATGATCAGCTGTTTACGGTCAGTGTTGGACATGATCAGCTGTTTACGGTCAGTGTTGGACATGATCAACTGTCAGTGTTGGACATGATCAGCTGTTTACTGTCAGTGTTGGACATGATCAGCTGTTTACTGTCAGTGTTGGACATGATCAGCTGTTTACAGTCAGTGTTGGACATGATCAGCTGTTTACTGTCAGTGTTGGACATGATCAGCCGTTTACTGTCAGTGTTGGACATGATCAGCTGTTTACTGTCAGTGTTGGACATGATCAGCTGTTTACTGTCAGTGTTGGACATGATCAGCTGTTTACTGTCAGTGTTGGACATGATCAGCTGTTTACTGTCAGTGTTGGACATGATCAACTGTCAGTGTTGGACATGATCAGCTGTTTACTGTCAGTGTTGGACATGATCAGCTGTTTACTGTCAGTGTTGGACATGATCAGCCGTTTACTGTCAGTGTAGGACATGATCAGCTGTTTACTGTCAGTGTTGGACATGATCAGCTGTTTACTGTCAGTGTTGGACATGATCAGCCGTTTACTGTCAGTGTTGGACATGATCAGCTGTTTACTGTCAGTGTTGGACATGATCAACTGTCAGTGTTGGACATGATCAGCTGTTTACTGTCAGTGTTGGACATGATCAACTGTCAGTGTTGGACATGATCAGCTGTTTACTGTCAGTGTTGGACATGATCAGCTGTTTACTGTCAGTGTTGGACATGATCAACTGTCAGTGTTGGACATGATCAGCTGTTTACTGTCAGTGTTGGACATGATCAGCTGTTTACGGTCAGTGTTGGACATGATCAACTGTCAGTGTTGGACATGATCAGCTGTTTACTGTCAGTGTTGGACATGATCAACTGTTTACTGTCAGTGTTGGACATGATCAGCTGTTTACTGTCAGTGTTGGACATGATCAGCTGTTTACTGTCAGTGTTGGACATGATCAACTGTCAGTGTTGGACATGATCAGCTGTTTACTGTCAGTGTTGGACATGATCAACTGTCAGTGTTGGACATGATCAGCTGTTTACTGTCAGTGTTGGACATGATCAGCTGTTTACTGTCAGTGTTGGACATGATCAGCTGTTTACTGTCAGTGTTGGACATGATCAACTGTCAGTGTTGGACATGATCAGCTGTTTACTGTCAGTGTTGGACATGATCAACTGTTTACTGTCAGTGTTGGACATGATCAGCTGTTTACTGTCAGTGTTGGACATGATCAACTGTCAGTGTTGGACATGATCAGCTGTTTACTGTCAGTGTTGGACATGATCAGCTGTTTACGGTCAGTGTTGGACATGATCAGCTGTTTACAGTCAGTCAGTCTTCTTCTGTTCGAGCTGCTTGTCATCTTTCCGAACATTACGGTCATAAAGCTGAATCAGGAAGTCTGAAGTTTGTATTCATCCAGCCAACTGTTTATTAGCTCTGCCTGCTGTTTCCTGCTGTGCCTCCACCCGTCCCTCCACCTACAAACACTGATGTAGTTTATTGCAGAGAGGAAGCTGCTCTGCAGACCTCAGCATGGAAACTGTCAAACTGAACTCACAGGAAGCTCCAAACTCCAAAAACACACCAGGAATTTATTTTTTTCATTTTATTTTATTTTATTCTATTTGTCATTTCAACTTCCTGTCACCTGTGCTGGATCATCAGGTGTATGTATGTGTGTATGTGTGTGTGTGTGTGTGTGTGTGTGTGTGTTCAGGTCTACCTGAGGACTTCAGCAGTAAAGACTTCCGTCCGTCTTCAGGTCCGTACTGCTTCATGGAGCAGCTGTGTGAGCTTCATGGCGGTCTGCTGCTGGAGGCCAAAGGAGTCAAAGAACATTTCTGGAAACCGTTCATCAAGAAACTGTTCCACAAGAGGGTGAGACACACACACACACACACACACACACACACACACACACACACACACACACACTGACCTCAGTCTGTCTGTCATAGATCCTCAGAGGTAAAGAAGACGCTCTGACCGGCTTTCTGGATCCTCTCAACTTTGGAGACAGTTTGTGAGTTTCACACAGTGTCATGATACATGATGATAAATGATGATACATGATGATAAATGATGATACATGATGATAAATGATGATAAATGATGATACATGATGATAAATGATGATAAATGATGATACATGATGATAAATGATGATAAATGATGATAAATGATGATAAATGATGATACATGATGATAAATGATGATACATGATGATAAATGATGATACATGATGATAAATGATGATAAATGATGATACATGATGATAAATGATGATACATGATGATAAATGATGATAAATGATGATACATGATGATAAATGATGATAAATGATGATACATGATGATAAATGATGATACATGATGATAAATGATGATACATGATGATACATGATGATAAATGATGACACATGATGACAAATGATGATACATGATGATACATGATGATACATGATGATAAATGATGATATATGATGACGTATATTAATATCAATATAATATAATATTCATATATTCATATTCTAGTACAGCAGTGTGTCTGCAGATTTATTCACATCAGGAGGAAACTTTCAAATATAAATAAATAATTTGTTTTCAACATCAACAATCAAAGACACACGAACATATGAACACACCTCTGTACATGTTTACACCTACAGACAGTCACAGACACAGACAGACACAGTCACAGACAGACAGACAGACACAGACAGTCACAGACACAGACAGACAGACAGACACAGACAGACACAGACAGACAGACAGTCACAGACAGTCACAGACACAGTCACAGACAGACAGACAGACACAGACAGTCACAGACAGACAGACAGTCACAGACACAGACAGACACAGTCACAGACAGACAGACAGACACAGACAGTCACAGACAGACAGACAGTCACAGACACAGACAGACACAGACAGACAAAGACAGTCACAGACAGACACAGACAGACAGACAGACAGACACAGACAGTCACAGACAGTCACAGACACAGACACAGACAGACAGACACAGACAGTCACAGACAGACAGACAGACACAGACAGTCACAGACAGTCACAGACAGACAGACAGACACAGACACAGACAGACAGACAGACAGACAGACAGACACAGACACAGACAGACACAGACAGTCACAGACACAGACAGACAGACAGACACAGACACAGACAGACAGTCACAGACAGACACAGACAGACAGTCACAGACAGACACAGACAGTCACAGACACAGACAGACACAGACACAGACAGACACAGACACAGACAGACAGACAGACACAGACAGTCACAGTCACAGACAGACAGACAGACACAGACAGTCACAGACACAGACAGACAGTCACAGACAGACACAGACACAGACAGACAGACACAGACAGACACAGACAGACACAGACAGTCACAGACAGACACAGACAGACAGACACAGACAGTCACAGACAGTCACAGACACAGACACAGACAGACAGACACAGACAGACACAGACAGACACAGACAGTCACAGACACAGACACAGACAGACACAGTCACAGACAGACAGACAGACACAGACAGTCACAGACAGTCACAGACACAGACAGACAGACACAGACACAGACAGACAGACAGACACGGACAGACACAGACACAGACAGACACAGACAGTCACAGACAGACACAGACACAGACAGACACAGACAGACACAGACACAGACACAGACAGACAGACAGACAGACACAGACACAGACAGTCACAGACAGACACAGACAGTCACAGACAGACACAGACAGACACAGACACAGACAGTCACAGACACAGACACAGACAGTCACAGACAGACACAGACAGACACAGACAGTCACAGACACAGACTCAGACAGACACAGTCACAGACAGACAGACAGACACAGACAGTCACAGACACAGACAGACACAGACAGACAGACAGACAGACAGACAGACACAGACACAGACAGACAGACAGTCACAGACAGACACAGACATACACAGACACAGACAGACACAGACACAGACAGACAGACAGACAGACACAGACAGTCACAGACAGACACAGACACAGACAGACAGAGAGACAGACAGACACAGACAGACACAGACAGTCAGACAGACACAGACAAAGACACAGACAGACACAAACAGACAGACAGACACAGACAGACACAGACAGACAGACAGACAGTCACAGACAGACACAGACAGTCAGACAGACACAGACACAGACAGACACAGACAGACAGACAGACAGACACAGACAGACACAGACAGTCAGACAGACACAGACAGACACAGACACAGACAGACACAGACAGTCACAGACACAGACAGTCACAGACAGACACAGACACAGACACAGACAGACACAGACAGTCACAGACAGTCACAGACACAGACAGACACAGACAGACAGACAGACACAGACAGTCACAGACACAGACAGACAGACAGACACAGACACAGACAGACACAGACTGTCACAGACAGACACAGACAGACACAGACAGTCACAGACAGACACAGACAGACACAGTCACAGACAGACACAGACAGTCACAGACACAGACACGGACAGTCACAGACAGACACAGACAGTCACAGACAAAGACAGTCACAGACAGACACAGACAGACAGTCACAGACAGACACAGACAGTCACAGACACAGACAGACACAGACACAGACAGACACAGACAGTCACAGACAGACAGACAGACAGACAGTCACAGACAGACACAGACAGACAGACAGACAGACACAGACACAGACACAGACAGACAGACAGACAGACACAGACAGTCACAGACAGTCACAGACACAGACACAGATACAGACAGACACAGTCACAGACAGACAGACAGACACAGACAGTCACAGACAGTCACAGACACAGACAGACACAGACACAGACAGACAGACACAGACGGACACAGACAGTCACAGACAGACAGACAGACACAGACAGACACAGACACAGACAGACACAGACAGTCACAGACAGACACAGACACAGACAGTCACATACACAGACACAGACACAGACAGACACAGTCACAGACAGACAGACAGACACAGACAGTCACAGACAGTCACAGACAGACAGACAGACACAGACAGACACAGACAGACAGACACAGACAGTTACAGACAGTCACAGACACAGACACAGACAGACACAGTCACAGACAGACAGACAGACACAGACAGACAGACAGACACAGACAGTCACAGACAGACAGACACAGACACAGACAGACACGGACACAGACACAGACAGACAGACAGACAGACACAGACACAGACAGACAGACAGACACAGACAGTCAGACAGACACAGACAGACACAGACAGTCACAGACAGACACAGACAGTCACAGACACAGACACAGACAGTCACAGACAGTCACAGACACAGACAGACACAGACAGTCACAGACACAGACAGACACAGACAGTCACAGACAGACACAGACAGTCACAGACACAGACAGACACAGACAGACACAGTCACAGACACAGACACAGACACAGACAGACACAGACAGTCACAGACACAGACACAGACAGTCACAGACAGACACAGACAGTCACAGACAGACACAGACAGACACAGACACAGACAGACACAGACACAGTCACAGACACAGACACAGACAGTCACAGGCATAAATGAATTAATAATGAATCATGCTCTCTCTGTGTCTGTGCTCAGTCTGTCTCTCAGTCGGGTTTATGAGGAACACGTTCTGGCCTCGGGCAGTCTGGATGAGAGGATCTTCACGGGGGAGGGGGCGAGCGAGGACATAGGTACCCCGGGTCCATGGCTGTGTGACGGGGTGGAGAACCAGGACAGCGCCACCAGGAGGCTGCACAGCAGCCTCACGGTCAGACAGTAAACTGATAAGCTGAGCCATGTTTGAAGAGTTTACCTGTTCTCACCTGTCTGTCTCTGTCATCATCAGGCCTCAGCTCTGAAGGTCTCCACCCCTCTGACAGGCAGGAAGTACGTTCAGGAGAACAGCTCGCCGTCTCCCGTGTCGTCTGCCATGAGGAGCGTCGGACGACTCCACACGCTGCTGTCAGGCACCAAGCAGGGGCCGAGCGCTAAGCTAGCGGAGACGCTCAGGTGAGTTTAATGACTGACTCTGAACGCTGCTCTCACCTGTGACGTCACAGTCTCAGGTGAGCTATCATCTGCAGCGGTGTAACGACACAAACTGTCCCCCTGCAGGACCTGTGCCAGAGACCCCAGTGATGTGATCAGCAGGCGCCTGAAGGACATGTTTGAGCTCTTCTCTCAACATTTAGAGAGCGGTGGCTCCGAGATCAGCGGGACGGGGAAAGGTACACCTGAACTCATTAACAGGAAACTCGTGACATGTGACACACACTCACCTGACAAACCTTCTCCGCGCAGACATGGCAGTGAAGTACTTCCACCTGGCAGAGGCGCTCTACTACAGGATCCTGGAGTCCATCATCGAGAGAGAGAAGATGATCCTGGGAGACGCCGACCTGTCGGTGAGTTAACACAGTGATGGAGTACTCATAGTGACATCACCAGTATTTATACATATAATGTGACGTGTGTGTGTGAGTCAGTGTATTCTGGAGCAAGACATCTTCCATCGCTCTCTGCTCGTCTGCTGTCTGGAGATCGTCATCTTCTCCTACAGACCTCCAGGAGATTTCACAAATCTGATCGCCATCTTCCAGCTCCCTGCCTATCACTTCTACAAGGTATCAATACACCTGATCACTTCTACAGGTATCAATATACCTGATCACGTCTACAAGGTATCAATACACCTGATCACTTCTACAGGTATCAATACACCTGAGCTGTGTGTGTCTGCAGGTGATCGAGGTGTTGGTGCGGTCCGAGCAGGGTCTGTTCCGGGAGGTGGTGAAGCACCTGAACCAGGTGGAGGAGCAGGTTCTGGAGAGCCTGGCCTGGACCAGCGACTCCCCGCTGTGGGAGAGCCTCCGTGGGGCCAAAGAGCACGTCCCGGCCTGCCAGCAGGTCCAGACACACACAGACTAATAAGTAGAACCCGTCCACACTCTGTGTGCGGTCCTGGTTCCTCAGGTCTTCCTCATTGTGGTTCTGTTTGTGGTCCGGTTTCAGGTGATGCCTCCTCAGTATCTGGAACACAGCGATGAGAGCAGCTCAGGCAGCGTTCCTCTGACCCCCGTCAGCCATGGGCCGGACCTCAGCGCCAACAGCACCTTTAAAGGTGAGTGTAGTTACTGATCTTCGTCACGGCGTGATGCTCGTCGTCAGTCCAGATTAAACCTGGATTAATGTGAGACAATCTGCCCCGCCCCCTCCAGGTGTGTCCCCCTCCCCCACCACCCTGCAGGACCGGTACAGCTCTCCGCCCAAAGGCCCATTTTGTCGCCGTCTGTTCGTGGACCCGCCGGATGGCGAGCCCGGAGTCACCGCCAACACCAACAGCACCAGCACAGTGCCGGCAGCCAAGACGGGCCAGGCCAGTCTGGTCACAGCCATCCCAGCTGGGCCGACAGTGCTGACCGTCACCGCCAACAACGGGCAGACGGTCTCCATACCTGTGCACGGTGAGAGTCCGAACACAGCTGACCGTGACACCTGGGTGATAATCACCACTAACAATGACCTCTGACCTCTGCAGGGATAGCCAATGAGAGCGGAGGCATCACCTTCATCCCCGTCCCGATGAGCGTGACCGGACAGGGTCAGCTACAGCCTCTGACCGGGACGCTCACCGTCCAATCAGCTGTCACCAAACCAGCCACCAAACCGTCCAGCAGTCCACTGAAGAAAGGCTCGCTGTCTCTGTTCTTCAGGAAGGTTCGAGTCCGAGTGTCCAAGTCTAAGTCTGAGTGTCCGAGTCCAGGTGTAAAGTTGTATGTTGTTGACGTGTAACATGTAGCGTGTCCTGATGCTGTGACTCCGCCTCCCTCAGGTGTATCACCTGGCCAGCGTGCGTCTCCGTGATCTCTGTGCCAAACTGGACATCTCATCCGAGCTGAGGAGGAAGATCTGGACATGCTTCGAGTATTCTCTGGTCCACTGTACTGACCTGATGATGGACCGGCACCTGGACCAGATCCTCATGTGTGCCGTGTACGTCATGGCAAAGGTGTGTGTGTGTGTGTGTGTGTGTGTGTGTTTGTGTGTATGTTTCTTTCTATTGATGTGTGTTTGTTGTTGTCAGGTGACCAAAGAAGAAAAATCTTTCCAGAACATCATGAAGTGTTACCGGACTCAGCCTCAGGCCAGCAGCAGCGTAAGAATCAGATCTGATCAGAAATATTCAATTTATTGACGATCAATCACTCTAATTATCTGTGTGTGTGTGTGTGTGTGTGTGTGTGTGTGTATGTGTGTGTGTTTCAGGTGTACAGGAGTGTGTTGATCTCAGGGAGGAGACGTCACTCAGACAACAACAACATACAGAACTCATCTGCTGACATCATGCAGGATCCAGGTAACACCTCGTGTGACTCTTTGAGCCTGTTGTAGCTCCTGGTTTTGGTTTTGGACACACTTCCTGTCTTATAACTTTAATATATTAACGTATGTTTTATTTCATTGCCCTCGTCTCCCTCCAGCAGGTGGAGACATCAGTCCGGTTCTGATCCGCTCCAGCAGCACCCTACCCACCCCCCAGCCTGGCAGTGCCCCCTCCACCCCAACCAACACCTCCAACAAGAACCCGTCCTCCTCGTCTGTGAGCGAGGCTGAGGGCGAGCGTGGAGACCTGATCCACTTCTACAACCACGTCTACATCAAACAGATGAGACACTTCGCTCTGAGATACTCAGCCAGCTCTCCATCTGCAGGGGTACGTCTGGTTCTAGTTCTGGTTCTGGTTCTAAACTGGTGATGTTAACAGGAAGTCAGTTTGAAACTGATGATGTCACCAAAATAAAAGAAACAGGTTTGAACACTTGATATTATTAAAGAGACAATTCATGAGGTCACACACTTATGAGACCGTCTGAGACAGTCTGAGACCGTTTGAGACAGTTTGAGACAGTCTGAGACAGTCTGAGACAGTTTGAGACAGTTTGAGACAGTCTGAGACAGTTTGAGACAGTCTGAGACAGTCTGAGACAGTTTGAGACAGTTTGAGACAGTCTGAGACAGTCTGAGACAGTTTGAGACAGTCTGAGACAGTCTGAGACAGTTTGAGACAGTCTGAGACAGTTTGAGACAGTCTGAGACAGTCTGAGACAGTTTGAGACAGTCTGAGACAGTCTGAGACAGTTTGAGACAGTTTGAGACAGTCTGAGACAGTTTGAGACAGTCTGAGACAGTTTGAGACAGTCTGAGACAGTTTGAGACAGTCTGAGACCGTCTGAGACAGTTTGAGACAGTTTGAGACAGTCTGAGACAGTCTGAGACAGTTTGAGACCGTCTGAGACAGTCTGAGACCGTCTGAGACAAAGACAAATGTTCTCTGTTCAGGTGGAATCCCCCCCTCTGTGTCCATACCCGACCCTGAGGACCGGCTCACCTCGTCGGATGCTCCTGTCCAGCAAACACTCCATCTACATCTCACCGCACAAGACAGGCTCCGCCTCCACGCCAACCACCACCCGAGACAAGATTTACTACTACATCTGCAGCAGCCCCCCCAACGTGAGGACACCTTTACAGCACCACACACAGAGCACATCTTTACAGCACCACACACAGAGCACATCTTTACAGCACAACACACAGAGCGCACCTTTACAGCACAACACACAGAGCGCACCTTTACAGCACAACACAGAGCACACCTTTGCAGCACAACACATAGAGCACGTCTTTACAGCACAACACACAGAGTGCACCTTTACAGCACAACACACAGGACACCTTTACAGCACAACACACAGAGTACAACTTTACAGCACAACACACAGAGTACAACTTTACAGCACAACACACAGAGCACATCTTTACAGCACAACACAGAGCACACCTTTACAGCACAACACACAGGACACCTTTACAGCACAACACACAGAGGACACCTTTACAGCACAACACAGAGCACATCTTTACAGCACAACACAGAGTACACCTTTACAGCACCACACAGAGCACACCTTTACAGCACAACACAGAGCACATCTTTGCAGCACAACACATAGAGCGCACCTTTACAGCACAACACAGAGCGTACCTTTACAGCACAACACACAGAGCGCACCTTTGCAGCACAACACAGAGCACACCTTTACAGCACAACACAGAGCACACCTTTACAGCACAACACAGAGCACACCTTTACAGCACAAAACAGATAACATCTTTACAGCACAACACAGAGTACACCTTTACAGCACAACACAGTGCACACCTTTATAGCACAACACAGAGTATACCTTTCAAAACACAACATAGAGTACACCTTTACAGCACAACACACAGGACACCTTTACAGCACAACACACAGAGCACACCTTTACAGCACAACACAGAGTGCACTTTTACAGCACAACACAGAGAGCACACCTTTACAGCACAACACAGAGAGCGCACCTTTACAGCTGAAGTCACGTCTGATAGAATCTGTTGATCCTGAAATAATAGAGGCCATAGAGGTGTTTTATTTTGATAGTCTCTAAGAATCAGAGCCTGTTTCTCACTTCCTGTGACCTCTGACCTCAAAGCGTCTCCAGGAGATCAACAGTATGATCCGGACCGGAGAGACTCCGACCAGGAAGCGCAGCATGGTTCTGGAGGACGAGACGTCTCCAAAGAGGGTTTGTCCCGACAACCACTCAGCGCTGTTCCGCCGCCTGCAGGACGTCGCCAATGACCGCAGCTCCTCCCACTGAGGACGCACACGCTCATCCTGATTGGACGAGGCTTTTCTGTGCTGTAAAGCAGACTGAGGTTCATCAGCAGGTGGAGCTGTAGACAGACGCCTTCTTCTCCTCAGAGTCATGACTGTCTATGATCCAGTGTGACATCACTTCCTGTTAATATCATCATCTCTGATGTCATCCAGAGTAAACTTGAAATCAATGACGTGTACATCCAGACAGGAGATGCTAATTGCTAACTCAGCTAACAGCTAACTCAGCTAACGGCTAATGGAGACAAGCAGCTGTGTTTCAGCTCAGTTCAGATCCTTTTGTTAGTACTATTCTATGTACTACTCTGTGTACTCTATGTACTACTCTGTGTACTCTATGTATTACTCTGTGTACTCTATGCAGTACTCTGTGTACTTCCTGGTGTAGTGTTGTCTCAGTTGTTCTTTGCTGAACTGCAGCTGTGCTGAGCATCAACATCTGTCCAGCTTACATTTGCATATTGAGGTGTTCACCTCCACCTCTTCAGCTCCAGCTGCTTCATCAGCCGCCTCCACCTTCAACTACGGAGACAAAACGGCGTCCACTGAAGACGAGAAGAGTCCAACACTCACAGTACACTGACTGTAGATAGGACTGAGACTCAGAGATAAACATAAACAAATATAAACAGCTGACTCACATCCAACAAAGCATCATGGGAACTGTGGTTCTAAAAGTTGGAATCAGACGTTCGATCAGACGATCGATCAGACGTTCGATCAGACGATCGACCAGACGTTCGATCAGACGATCGACCAGACGTTCGATCAGACGATCGACCAGACGTTCGATCAGACGATCGATCAGACGTCAGGCGATGATCGAACCGTTTTTCTTCTCGAGTGTTTTCAGTGATTTTATGATCAAATGTTTTGAACTTTTTTCTCTCAAACTTGTTTTTATAATTTTAAATCTGAAACGATCCATCATGAAAACTTTGATTCATTCTGTCACATGATCACCTGAAGGGCTCCTGATGCTTTCAATGATTTGTTGTCACCAGCAGAAGTTTGTGTGTAAATATCTGTAAAAAGAGAGAAGATATTTTATGTGATGAAGTGCCTTTATTTTTTATTTTTTACTGAAATCTGTTTGACTTAAAAATAAAATGTTAAAGTGAGCTGTCGACATGTGACATCATTTTTATTGTTTCTATTTAAACGCCATAAATTCACAACAGAAATAAAATATATAAATATTAAAAAAAATACAAAATATGAGAAACAGGTTTACTGCAACAGAAAACAGAAAACAGAACATCATGTTCGTGATGTTTATCCTGATGTGATGATAAGACCAGGACCTGATAAGACGGCCTCGGGCCAGAACAGGTTTGAGGAAACACACCTGTCGGCAGCAGGGCAGCATTCCTGTGGGCAGGTGAGTCAGAGGGCGGGGCTTCAGGTGCCTGTAACAAACACCTGATTGGTGACAGACGTCAGAAGATGGAGCTCAGTCTGTGTTTCTGCATCGCTGCTGCGCTCGGGTCCATCTTCATGGTCCTGTGGAGCCTCTCAGAGGGTCACCGGGTCGGACCCGGCGCTGCCGCCCTCATTGGGGCCTCCGTGTGCTTCCTGGTTCCTCCAGGTGTGTGTGGCGGGGTCCTCCTCATCCTCAGCTTCATCCTCCTCACCTGTGTGACGAAGACGAAGGTCCAACTGCTGCAGACGAAGGACAGAGCGGTGCTGGTGACAGGTCACTCACACACACAGCTGGATGTGATGTCATGCTGACAGTTCAAGATGTTTCATTGGAGGTTTACCTGTGATGTATTCTACCTTCCTGTCCAGGTTGTGATTCTGGTTTTGGTCTGGCTCTGGTGAAGCGGCTCAGTGGACTCGGGCTGACGGTGTTTGCTGGAGTTCTGGATGTGAACGGATCTGGAGCTCAGCAGCTCCGAGAACGAGGTTCTGAAAAGCTGCAGGTCATCCAGCTCGATGTGACCGACAGCGATCAGATCGAGACCGTACACCGCTACATCAGAACACAGGTGTCCGAAACAGGTAACGCTGAACCTGTCCGACAGGTACTGCTGTCCACCGTCCATGAACTGTGTGTTTGAGTCCTGCTGTGATTGTTCTGGTGAAGGTCAGAGCTGACCAATAAAAATAAAACATACATATGTATGCGCACACCTGAACTTATTTGAACTCGCCTGCGTGGTCTCTGCAGGTCTCTGGGGTTTGGTGAATAACGCCGGAGTCCTTGGCTCCCCCGCGGACGCCGAGCTCCACCCCATCGCGGCGTACAGACGCTGCATGGACGTGAACTTCCTGTCTGCGGTGAAGATGAGTCAGGTGTTCCTCCCTCTGCTGAGGAGGTCCAGAGGACGCATTGTCAACGTGTCCAGCTTGGCAGGTAGATCCAAACAGAACCTTCAGAACCAGGAGTAGGTTCTACCTGTTCAGGTGTTTACCTGAGGTCATGTGATGTTTGTTTCACTGATGAATATTAAATAACGATCATCTCTAACGATCTAATGTTATTATAATGTTAATCTAACGTTAGATTAAGGTTCAGTGTGTCTCTGTGCGTCTCAGGTGACGTCCCGTTGCCGATGCTTGCTGCATACGGCGCCTCGAAGGCGGCGCTCAGCATCTTCTCTCAGGTCATGAGGTTGGAGCTGTCAGCGTGGGGCGTTAACGTGTCTGTCATCCAACCCACGGGCTTCAGAACCAGTACGTCTCATTTCAGGTCCAAACTCTGTTCTCCTTCCTGTGACCTCTGTGACCTCATACAACCTCTGTGACCTCATACGACCTCTGTGACCTTGTATGACCTCTGTGATCTCTCCGTCTCTTCCCATCAGACCTCTTCGGTAACACCGATGACGTCGCTCGCTTCAGAGACGAGATCCTGGCGTCCGTCTCCTCTGAAGCCAGAGAGGATTATGGGACGGCGTACATTGCGTCTCTGCCCAGCAGTCTGTCCAAAATGTCGGGCGAGTGCGCAGAGGATCTGTCCCCCGTGGTGGACGCCATGTGTCATGCTCTGATGTCACCTCGTCCACGCTCCTTGTACACGCCCGGACAGATGGGATGGCTCCTCCCCTTTCTGCACCGCCACTTTCCCGCCTTCGTGTTCGACGCCGCCATCACGAGCCTCATCAAACACGACGAGTGTCCGGCAGGCCTTAACAGGAGCTGAGCATCATGGGAGAACGAGACGTCTCAGAGGGATGACATCACAGCGTGAGGTCACAGAGTTCAGATGAATTAATGCAGTGTGATGTCATCGACTGTAACAACAAATCAAATATAAAATCTGAATAAAGTTTAAACACAAACATTACACAAACGTTTCCTGAACTCCGGTCTGATCCAGATCAAACGTGATCACGTGATGTAATCTGACCTCATTCTACAAAATAAAAACATGTCTGCAGTTTATTTTGTTGGGACTATTTTCAGCGGCGGATGAATCCACGTTTGGACGGAGGATGAAGACAAAAGGTGTCACCGTAAACATTTTCCCCTCTGTGCGGTTCATCAGCAGGTTCCCACAGGAACAGGAAACAGATCCTCTGACATGCTCTTATTTTGTAAACAAACTAAAATCACGTGTGATCAGTCGATCCTGTGATCATTTGATCACGTGATCATGTTTAACATTTTCTGAAATTCTTCAATATGAAGCCAGCAGCTGATTAGCTTAGCTTAGCATAAAGACTGGTAACAGGGGGAAACAGTTAGCTTAGCTTAGCATAAAGACTGGTAACAGGGGGAAACAGTTAGCTTAGCTTAGCATAAAGACTGGTAACAGGGGAAAACAGTTAGCTTAGCATAAAAACTGGTAGCATCAAAGAAACAGACGGACACATGAAACACGGAGCTGTGATTTAATGACAAACTGAAAAACTGTTCACATCTCACAGCAGAGATAAAAACAGGATGTACAACATCCAATCAGCTTCAGGGACTGAACACGCCGCTACATACGCTGCAGACGCTACAGACACTGCAAATGCTCTGCAAGTATGTCACAAAAATAATAATAAAAAGATTTTTTTATAAAAGCTGTCCAACAAGTCCAACAGGTCTCAGTCCAACAGGTCTCAGTCTTAAGGCAGTCTCAGTCTTAAGGCAGTCTCAGTCTCAGTCTTAAGGCAGTCTCAGTCTTAAGGCAGTCTCAGTCTCAGTCTTAAGGCAGTCTCAGTCTCAGTCTCAGTCTTAAGGCAGTCTCAGTCTCAGTCTTGAGGTTTCATAAACACTCTCTTGGTGATCGTCTCTGAGATGTTTTGGTTCTCGTCGTCTTCGTTCATCGCTCTCTCTCGTTTCTTTGCAAACTTCTTCTTCATGGATCCGACTAAACTCTCGTACCTGAAAAACAAAGTTTGATCAGATGATCGACCAATCACAGCGCTCACACGTCTTTACAGGAAATGAACAACAGAACAGGAACTAGTTGACGGCATGGTGATGATGTCATGGATCAGGTGACAGTGTTTACCTCATTGCCATCTCTTCATCTGTGACGTCCGTCTGCATCCGACTCGCTTCTTCTTCTTCTTCTTCTTCTTCTTCTCTTGGATTCATCAGAATCATCAGCTTCTGTCAAACAAACGTTTATTTTAATAATTAAATTAAATTAAATTAAACTGAAATAATCTGCTTCATGTTTCAAACAAACCTCGACTTCTGGATTAAAACCTTTGAAGGAGATTCGACCAAACTTCAAATCCTCACAGGGAACGAAGCTCTGCTCCTCGATGATCAGGTTCCTGTCAGACAACCAATCACAGACCAGAGAGAGAGGACCAATCACAGACCAGAGAGAGAGGACCAATCACAGATCAGAGAGAGAGGACCAATCACAGACCAGAGAGAGAGGACCAATCACAGATCAGAGAGAGAGGACCAATCACAGACCAGAGAGAGAGGACCAATCACAGATCAGAGAGAGAGGACCAATCACAGATCAGAGAGAGAGGACCAATCACAGATCAGAGAGAGAGGACCAATCAGAAATATTAAACATTTAAATAAACAGATTCTCGTTAGGCTGACAGTGAACTCTGCCTGTCTGTCTGCCTGTCTGTCTGTCTGTCTGCCTGTCTGTCTGCCTGTCTGTCTGCCTGTCTGCCTGCCTGTCTGTCTGTCTGCCTGTCTGTCTGTCTGTCTGCCTGTCTGTCTGCCTGTCTGTCTGTCTGTCTGTCTGTCTGTCTGCCTGTCTGTCTGTCTGTCTGTCTGCCTGTCTGTCTGCCTGTCTGCCTGTCTGTCTGTGTCTGTCTGCCTGTCTGTCTGCCTGTCTGCCTGCCGGACCTGAGGCGGACCTCCTGTAAAACCGGCCACGTACTCTTTAGCTTTGAGCTCGGGCAGGTCCAGGTACCAGTGTTCATCACTGATGATCCTCTTCTCGTCTTCCTCCAGCTGCTTCTTCGTCTCCGCGTCCAGACCTCTCTGCATGAACTGAGGACAAACAGAACGGGACGTGGCCCAACACACCGTTTAAAGTTCAGGACAAACGGAACGGGACGTGGCCCAACACACCGTTTAAAGTTCAGGACAAACGGAACGGGACGTGGCCCAACAAACCGTTTAAAGTTCAGGACAAACAGAACGGGACGTGGCCAAACACACCGTTTAAAGTTCAGGACAAACGGAACGGGACGTGGCCCAACAAACCGTTTAAAGTTCAGGACAAACAGAACGGGACGTGGCCAAACACACCGTTTAAAGTTCAGGACAGACGGAACGGGACGTGGCCAAACACACCGTTTAGAGTTCAGGACAAACAGAACGGGACGTGGCCCAACACACTGTTTAAAGTTCAGGACAGACAGAACGGGACGTGGCCAAACACACCGTTTAAAGTTCAGGACAAACGGAACGGGACGTGGCCCAACAAACCGTTTAAAGTTCAGGACAAACAGAACGGGACGTGGCCAAACACACCGTTTAAAGTTCAGGACAGACGGAACGGGACGTGGCCAAACACACCGTTTAGAGTTCAGGACAAACAGAACGGGACGTGGCCCAACACACTGTTTAAAGTTCAGGACAGACAGAACGGGACGTGGCCAAACACCCCGTTTAAAGTTCAGGACAAACGGAACGGGACGTGGCCAAACACACCGTTTAAAGTTCAGGACAAACGGAACGGGACGTGGCCCAACACACCGTTTAAAGTTCAGGACCAACGGAACGGGACGTGGCCAAACACACCGTTTAAAGTTCAGGACAGACGGAACGGGACGTGGCCAAACACACCGTTTAAAGTTCAGGACAAACGGAACGGGACGTGGCCAAACACACCGTTTAAAGTTCAGGACAAACGGAACGGGACGTGGCCAAACACACCGTTTAAAGTTCAGGACAGACGGAACGGGACGTGGCCCAACACACCGTTTAAAGTTCAGGACAAACGGAACGGGACGTGGCCCAACACACCGTTTAGAGTTCAGGACAAACGGAACGGGACGTGGCCCAACACACCGTTTAAAGTTCAGGACAGACGGAACGGGACGTGGCCAAACACACCGTTTAAAGTTCAGGACAGACGGAACGGGACGTGGCCCAACACACCGTTTAAAGTTCAGGACAGACGGAACGGGACGTGGCCAAACACACCGTTTAAAGTTCAGGACAGACGGAACGGGACGTGGCCAAACACACCGTTTAAAGTTCAGGACAGACGGAACGGGACGTGGCCAAACACACCGTTTAAAGTTCAGGACAAACGGAACGGGACGTGGCCAAACACACCGTTTAAAGTTCAGGACAGACGGAACGGGACGTGGCCCAACACACCGTTTAAAGTTCAGGACAGACGGAACGGGACGTGGCCAAACACACCGTTTAAAGTTCAGGACAAACGGAACGGGACGTGGCCAAACACACCATTTAAAGTTCAGGACAGACGGAACGGGACGTGGCCCAACACACCGTTTAAAGTTCAGGACAAACGGAACGGGACGTGGCCCAACAAACCGTTTAAAGTTCAGGACAAACAGAACGGGACGTGGCCAAACACACCGTTTAAAGTTCAGGACAAACGGAACGGGACGTGGCCCAACAAACCGTTTAAAGTTCAGGACAAACAGAACGGGACGTGGCCAAACACACCGTTTAAAGTTCAGGACAGACGGAACGGGACGTGGCCAAACACACCGTTTAGAGTTCAGGACAAACAGAACGGGACGTGGCCCAACACACCGTTTAAAGTTCAGGACAAACGGAACGGGACGTGGCCCAACACACCGTTTAGAGTTCAGGACAAACGGAACGGGACGTGGCCCAACACACCGTTTAAAGTTCAGGACAGACGGAACGGGACGTGGCCAAACACACCGTTTAAAGTTCAGGACAGACGGAACGGGACGTGGCCCAACACACCGTTTAAAGTTCAGGACAGACAGAACGGGACGTGGCCAAACACACCGTTTAAAGTTCAGGACAGACGGAACGGGACGTGGCCAAACACACCGTTTAAAGTTCAGGACAGACGGAACGGGACGTGGCCAAACACACCGTTTAAAGTTCAGGACAAACGGAACGGGACGTGGCCAAACACACCGTTTAAAGTTCAGGACAGACGGAACGGGACGTGGCCCAACACACCGTTTAAAGTTCAGGACAGACGGAACGGGACGTGGCCAAACACACCGTTTAAAGTTCAGGACAAACGGAACGGGACGTGGCCAAACACACCGTTTAAAGTTCAGGACAGACGGAACGGGACGTGGCCCAACACACCGTTTAAAGTTCAGGACAGACGGAACGGGACGTGGCCCAACACACCGTTTAAAGTTCAGGACAGACGGAACGGGACGTGGCCAAACACACCGTTTAAAGTTCAGGACAGACGGAACGGGACGTGGCCAAACACACCGTTTAAAGTTCAGGACAAACGGAACGGGACGTGGCCAAACACACCGTTTAAAGTTCAGGACAGACGGAACGGGACGTGGCCCAACACACCGTTTAAAGTTCAGGACAGACGGAACGGGACGTGGCCAAACACACCGTTTAAAGTTCAGGACAAACGGAACGGGACGTGGCCAAACACACCGTTTAAAGTTCAGGACAGACGGAACGGGACGTGGCCCAACACACCGTTTAAAGTTCAGGACAGACGGAACGGGACGTGGCCAAACACACCGTTTAGAGTTCAGGACAGACGGAACGGGACGTGGCCAAACACACCGTTTAGAGTTCAGGACAGACGGAACGGGACGTGGCCCAACACACCGTTTAAAGTTCAGGACAAACAGAACGGGACGTGGCCCAACACACCGTTTAAAGTTCAGGACAAACGGAACGGGACGTGGCCAAACACACCGTTTAAAGTTCAGGACAAACGGAACGGGACGTGGCCAAACACACCGTTTAAAGTTCAGGACAGACGGAACGGGACGTGGCCAAACACACCGTTTAAAGTTCAGGACAAACGGAACGGGACGTGGCCAAACACAGGTCATTAAACACACAGAACCAAACAGAACCTGTTTGTCACCGTCACTCTTTAAATCTGATTCCAACTCATTAAATTAAATTAAAATTCATCGTGTGACGTTTTTCATGAGCTCGTGCTGTCTGTGACGAAGCTAACAGTCGGTACCTTCATCCGCAGGAGGTTCTTGGACAGTTTCACGGAGTCGTTCGCCATCACGGAACTCTTTAAAGACGGCAGAGCAAAGAACCAAACAGAACCTAACAGAACCTAACAGAACCGAAATCCAGCTAACAGAGCCGAGCTTCAGCTGACACCACGAGCTGCTGCACGAGCTGCTGTTAGCTGTTAGCACGCAGACAGAACGAGCCGAATGCCGAGCAGCTGTTAGCTGTTAGCAGTCCGGCCAGTCGAACCCCGATAAATCCTGACGCGGTATGACGTGTTCTTTCTGTATGTGTATGTTACAGTTCATATAAATATAAATTAAATATAAGTTTACATAAATGTTTAATTTAATAAGCTGAGTTATAAATGTTAAAGTTAAACATACATGTCTCATTAATGCATGTTAACGCATGTTACTAACTAAACTTCTTCCCCGGAGTTTCTGTGCTCTCTCGTCCAGCAGGTTCTCATGGATCGTGGCTGCTGCTGTGGTCCTGCACGACGTCCACTACTTATATTATTACTGTCATTATTGTTACCATATCTCCATTACACTTTATAGTTAGTTAATGACTTGCTCATGTTGAACTGTTGGTCTCTGTAAATAATATTATAGAGGATGGAAAGTGTCATGCGATAACTGAAGTTATGATATGGAGCTATAGAAATAAAACTGAATTGAACTGAATTAAAGTTTAGATATGTTAAAGTTATATACATGTTAAAGATATATAAATGTTGGGGTGTTGTTTAGCTCAGTCTGTAGATCATCCGCCCCGTGTACGAAGGCTCAGTCCTCGCTGCAGCGGCCCAGGTTTCAAATCCGACCTGTGGCTCTTTGCCGCATGTTATTCCCATCTCTGTCTCTCTCTCTGTCTCTCTCTCTGTCTGTCTCTCTCTCTCTCTCTGTCTGTCTCTCTCTCTCTCCACATTCCTGTCACTCTTCAGCTGTCTCTGTCAAATAAAACTCGAAAAGAAAAAAAAATAGATTTAAAAAAAAGTTATATAAATGTTAAAGTTGGTTTTATGTTTAACAGCCAGAATAAATGAGTCGTAGAATAAAATTTAAAAACTTTGATTCAGAGACTCAGTTTAATTATGACATCATCATGACAGGCAGGTTAGTGTGAGAACGACCAATCACATCGATCAAAAATCAAAACATCAATCAGCTGTTTTTAAAAACAAAGTTTGTTTACTTCATGTCATGTGACTGAGGTAAAGATTTTATAAACATTAATTAATGACGATCAGCTGCAGCTCGTCAGCACGTCACTTCCTGTGGGTCACCATGGAGACAGACTCACTTCCTGTGGGAACTGCAGTTTTTGGTACTTCCTGTGTTGGCTTGTAAGCGTCTCGTAACCAAAAACAAACTTCCTGTTTTCACCTGACAGGAAGTCACAGTCAGCGGTCACTCTATGAGGTACACCTGTACAGGTAAAGGTGATCAAACACTCGATGAACATTTCATGTCTGAGGTCACAGTGATGTCACACTCAGGGCAGTTCCTAATCTGACCACCTTTAGTTTGTAAAGAGGGAGGACAGAAACAACTCCACCTAGTGGACAGGTGTACCTGTGGCCAGGTGTACCTAATAGATGTGACTGGCTGAGCTCCATCAGGTCTTCAGGTGAACTCTCGGACCACTAACTCCTTCAGGGAGCAGGAGGACACCTGTCCCCTCTCGGCGTCCCTCAGCACCGTCAGCTCGTCCTGCAGCTGAGCCACCGGGCGGCCCAGTTGGTACCCGAGGTCCACCAGCAGGTCCAGCAGGCCGGCTCTGTAGTCCTTCAGCCCGTACCGCCTCACCGGAGGCAGCGCTCTCTGAGCGGCACCGAACGCCTTGTCCGGTTCCTCCAGGTCGCGGTAACAGATCGCCATGGCACACAGAGTTGGGACGATCAGGGTCGGCTTCTGCCACGGCAGCAGCTTCTCCTGGATCTCTAGAACCGTCTGCAGCTGGTCCAGAGCCGGCCCAAACTGACCCGCTCGCAGTAAACTGTGTGCTCGTTTCTGCTCCTGCTCAGTGAAGAATTCTGGGAAATGAGGCGAGTGTCGGACGCAGCGCGTGGCATAGAGTTTAGCCAGGTAGTCCTGCAGAGACAGACGGCGCTCCGCGATGATCTCCGGGCTGAAGTTCCCGGTCAGAACCTTCCGGGGCAGAACCACGTCCTCCAGCTCCTCGTTGAACTCCTGCAGCAGTTTGTGGTGGAAGCTGGAGAAGTCGTTGTAACGCCGCTCGACGGACACGCGGCGGGAATCGAAGCTGCCGGAACGCATCACCACGATCTCATAGACCTGCAGGAGACAGGAGACAGGAGACAGGAAGCAGGAGACAGGAGACAGGAGACAGGAGGCAGGAAGAAGGAGACAGGAAGCAGGAGACAGGAGACAGGAAGCAGGAGACAGGAGACAGGAAGCAGGAGACAGGAAGCAGGAGACAGGAGACAGGAGACAGGAAGAAGGAGACAGGAAGCAGGAGACAGGAGACAGGAGACAGGAGACAGGAAGCAGGAGACAGGAGACAGGAAGAAGGAGACAGGAGACAGGAGACAGGAGACAGGAAGCAGGAGACAGGAGACAGGAAGCAGGAGACAGGAGACAGGAAGCAGGAGACAGGAGACAGGAGACAGGAAGCAGGAGACAGGAAGCAGGAGACAGGAAGCAGGAGGCAGGAAGCAGGAGATAGGAGACAGGAAGCAGGAAGCAGGAGACATGAAGCAGGAGGCAGGAGACAGGAGACAGGAGACAGGAGACAGGAAGCAGGAGACAGGAGGCAGGAGACAGGAAGCAGGAGACAGGAGACAGGAGACAGGAAGCAGGAGACAGGAGACAGGAGACAGGAAGCAGGAGACAGGAGACAGGAGACAGGAAGCAGGAGACAGGAGACAGGAGACAGGAAGCAGGAGACAGGAAGCAGGAGACAGGAAGCAGGAGACAGGAAGCAGGAGGCAGGAAGCAGGAGATAGGAGACAGGAAGCAGGAAGCAGGAGACATGAAGCAGGAGGCAGGAGACAGGAGACAGGAGACAGGAGACAGGAAGCAGGAGACAGGAGGCAGGAGACAGGAAGCAGGAGACAGGAGACAGGAGACAGGAAGCAGGAGACAGGAGACAGGAAGCAGGAGACAGGAGACAGGAGACAGGAAGCAGGAGACAGGAAGCAGGAGGCAGGAAGCAGGAGACAGGAAGCAGGAGACAGGAAGCAGGAGGCAGGAAGCAGGAGATAGGAGACAGGAAGCAGGAAGCAGGAGACATGAAGCAGGAGGCAGGAGACAGGAGACAGGAGACAGGAAGCAGGAGACAGGAGGCAGGAGACAGGAAGCAGGAGACAGGAAGCAGGAGACAGGAGACAGGAGACAGGAAGCAGGAGACAGGAGACAGGAAGCAGGAGACAGGAAGCAGGAGACAGGAGACAGGAGACAGGAAGCAGGAGACAGGAAGCAGGAGACAGGAGACAGGAGACAGGAGGCAGGAGACAGGAGACAGGAAGCAGGAGACAGGAGACAGGAGACAGGAAGCAGGAGACAGGAGACAGGAAGCAGGAGGCAGGAGACAGGAGACAGGAGACAGGAAGCAGGAGACAGGAAGCAGGAGACAGGAAGCAGGAGACAGGAAGCAGGAGGCAGGAGACAGGAAGCAGGAGACAGGAGACAGGAGACAGGAAGCAGGAGACAGGAGACAGGAAGCAGGAAGCAGGAGGCAGGAGACAGGAGACAGGAAGCAGGAGACAGGAAGCAGGAGACAGGAAGCAGGAGACAGGAGACAGAAAACAGGAGACAGGAGGCAGGAAGCAGGAGACAGGAAGCAGGAGGCAGGAAGCAGGAGATAGGAGACAGGAAGCAGGAGACAGGAGACAGGAAGCAGGAGACAGGAGACAGGAAGCAGGAAGCAGGAGGCAGGAAGCAGGAAGCAGGAGACAGGAGACAGGAAGCAGGAGACAGGAGACAGGAGACAGGAAGCAGGAAGCAGGAGGCAGGAGACAGGAAGCAGGAAGCAGGAGGCAGGAAGCAGGAAGCAGGAGACAGGAAGCAGGAGACAGGAAGCAGGAGACAGGAGACAGGAAGCAGGAGACAGGAAGCAGGAGGCAGGAGACAGGAGACAGGAAGCAGGAGACAGGAAGCAGGAGACAGGAAGCAGGAGACAGGAAGCAGGAGGCAGGAAGCAGGAGATAGGAGACAGGAAGCAGGAGACAGGAGACAGGAAGCAGGAGACAGGAGACAGGAAGCAGGAAGCAGGAGGCAGGAAGCAGGAAGCAGGAGACAGGAGACAGGAAGCAGGAGACAGGAGACAGGAAGCAGGAGACAGGAGACAGGAAGCAGGAAGCAGGAGACAGGAGACAGGAAGCAGGAGACAGGAAGCAGGAGACAGGAGACAGGAAGCAGGAGACAGGAGACAGGAAGCAGGAGACAGGAGACAGGAAGCAGGAAGCAGGAGGCAGGAAGCAGGAAGCAGGAGACAGGAGACAGGAAGCAGGAGACAGGAGACAGGAAGCAGGAGACAGGAGACAGGAAGCAGGAAGCAGGAAGCAGGAGGCAGGAGACAGGAAGCAGGAAGCAGGAGGCAGGAAGCAGGAAGCAGGAGACAGGAAGCAGGAGACAGGAAGCAGGAGACAGGAGACAGGAAGCAGGAGACAGGAGACAGGAAGCAGGAGACAGGAAGCAGGAGGCAGGAAGCAGGAGACAGGAGACAGGAAGCAGGAGACAGGAGACAGGAAGCAGGAAGCAGGAGGCAGGAAGCAGGAAGCAGGAGACAGGAGACAGGAAGCAGGAGACAGGAAGCAGGAGACAGGAGACAGGAAGCAGGAGACAGGAGACAGGAAGCAGGAGACAGGAGGCAGGAGACAGGAGACAGGAATCAGGAGACAGGAGGCAGGAGACAGGAAGCAGGAGACAGGAGACAGAAATCAGGAGACAGGAGACAGGAAGCAGGAGACAGGAAGCAGGAGACAGGAGACAGGAGACAGGAAGCAGGAGACAGGAAGCAGGAGACAGGAGGCAGGAGACAGGAGACAGGAAGCAGGAGACAGGAAGCAGGAGACAGGAGACAGGAGACAGGAGGCAGGAGACAAGAAGCAGGAGACAGGAGACAGGAAGCAGGAGACAGGAGACAGGAGGCAGGAGACAGGAAGCAGGAGGCAGGAGACAGGAGACAGGAGGCAGGAGACAGGAAGCAGGAGACAGGAGACAGGAAGCAGGAGACAGGAGGCAGGAGACAGGAAGCAGGAGACAGGAAGCAGGAGACAGGAGGCAGGAGGCAGGAGACAGGAGACAGGAAGCAGGAGATAGGAGACAGGAGACAGGAAGCAGGAGACATAAAGCAGGAGACAGGAAGCAGGAGATAGGAGACAGGAGACAGGAAGCAGGGGACAGGAGACAGGAAGCAGGAGGCAGGAGACAGGAAGCAGGAGACAGGAGACAGGAGGCAGGAGACAGGAGACAGGAAGCAGGCGATAGGAGACAGGAGACATAAAGCAGGAGACAGGAAGCAGGAGATAGGAGACAGGAGACAGGAAGCAGGAGACAGGAGACATGAAGCAGGAGACAGGAGACATGAAGCAGGAGACAGGAGGCAGGAAGCAGGAGATAGGAGACAGGAGACATGAAGCAGGAGACATGAAGCAGGAGACAGGAAGCAGGAGACAATGTCAGGTTCAAAGTAATGTTACTAATTAAACATAATTTAAACGGAATTTAATTAGTTTAAATAATTAAACAGAGAAAACAAAGAAAATCCAGGCTAGCAGTTTCCCCCTGTTTCCAGTCTTTATGCTAAGCTAAGCTAAGCTATGCTTTTACAGGTGCCCAGAAAGGACAAACTAAACTTTGACTGCAGTTTGTCCTTTCATGTTAGGAAGCAGAGTGTGAGGCGAGGGGTAATCAGCACACTGGACCTTCCTGTACTCGAATAAAAGTACTCAGTTACTCTCACCACATGTCTGGACAGAGTGTGTTCGATGATTCGCGTTGACGGGATTTCAAAGAGCAGCCGGACGGGTCGATCTCGCTGCTTCAACACCTTCAACTGCTGCTGCAGCTGCTGAGTGGTTAGACTGGAACAGCTGGGAGGGTCTACACACACACACACACACACACACACACACACACACACACACACACACACACACACACGAGATAAATGTTTAAAGTTTCATTCAGACTGACATTCAGATGTTTCGTGAACGTTAAACTGTAAGAAGTCAGAACCTGGATCCAGAGTCAGCTGGTCCGCCTCAGTGTCCCTCTCTGGTTCTGGTTCTGGTTCTGCCATCACAAACAGCTGATCCACCACATGGAAGCAGTGCATACAGACACTCTCAGTAAACGTAGAGATACTCCATGACAAGCAAGAGTTCAGAGGTTCTGATCCAGTACAGTACACAGGTTCAGCAGAACCGGACAAAGGTCCATGAAACAAACAGTCAGTGAAGTACAGGACAGAGTAATCGAGTACTTGAGTAGATGTACTGGGATCATGAAGGAGGAAGTTCCTCTGCTCAGTGAACAGGAAGTGAAAGTGACGGCGTGCTGGCACACTGAGACGTTCAGTTTGTTTTATGGCTCTGCTGGTGCCAGCCGGGTGGAGTTAACCACAGCACAGTTTATCTGGTTTAAACCCGACCTACAGCTCATGAGCAGGAACGTACCTGACAGGTTCTGGTGTCAGCCCGTGAAGTTCTGCTGGATCAGGACCAACAGGAAGTTGTCTGCAGCGTGTCACCGTCAGGACTGACGGACGTGCTGCCTTCACTTCCTCTCTGCTGCTGGGAGGAGACACACGGAGGTCAGTGAACGCAACACACACTGTGGCGCAACACACAAACACACACACACACACACACACACACACACACACACACAGGCACACAGAGAAATAAACACACACACAGAAATACACACAAACAAACACAGAGAATCACACATACACTTTAGGATTCAAGGATTCAAGGAGTTTTATTGTCATTTCAACACATGTTAAACATGGGATGGAACGAAATTAGTTTCCCTGGTCCTGGAGCAGCCGAATGTCAAGAGTAATAAAATAGAATAGAACTAGCTAACTAAGTATAACTATTAAAATAAAACAAAATATGGGGGGTGCAGCAGGGGCTACAAGGGTCCTCCAGAGTTCAACAGTCTCACAGCTTCTGGGAAGAAGCTGTTTCGCAGTCTGGTGGTCCTGCTCTTAATGCTCCGCAGAGGGACAAACAGAGCGTGTGCGGGGTGAGTGGGGTCCTTCATGATGCAGGAGGCCCTTTTCCTGCATCTGGAGGTGTAAATGTCCGTGGTGGTGGGTAGGCTGCATCCCACAGTCCTCTGTGCAGCTTTAACCACCCTCTGCAGAGCCGCCTTCTCTGCCACAGAGCAGTTGCCGTGCCACACGGTGATGCAGGAGCACATGACGCTTTCCACCACACATCTGTAGAAGGAGGTCAGGACTGAGCTCCCAAGTCCAGCTCGCCTCAGCCTCCTGAGGAAGTAGAGGCGCTGGTGTGCCTTCCTAACCAGACAGGAAGTGTTGGTGCTCCAGGTGAGGTTGTCAGAGATGTGTACGCCCAGGTACCTGAAGCTGGAGACCACTTCCCTCCGATGTGCAGGGGAGGGGGGAGGTGTCTGCCCCTTCTGAAGTCCACGATCATCTCCTTGGTCTTCTTCACGTTGATGCAGAGGTTGTTTTCTCTGCACCAGCCCTCCAGGTGTTCCACCTCCTGCCTGTAGTTGGACTCGTCGTTGTTAGTGATGCATCCAACCACAGCTGTGTCATCCGCAAACTTCACAATCAGACAGCTCGGATGTCTCGCTGAGCAGTCGTGTGTGAGCAGAGTGAACAGAAGGGGGCTCAGCACACAACCCTGGGGGGAGCCTGTGCTGAGGGTGATGGAGGAGGAGGAGACGTCATGGATCCTCACAGACTGCGGCCTGTCTGTTAAAAAGTCCAGGACCCAGTTGCAGAGGCTGGAGCTCAGTCCGAGTGTGGTCAGTTTCTGATCCAGAGTCTGTGGTCTGATGGTGTTGAATGCAGATATGAAATCCACAAAGAGCAGGCAAACATAAGAGTCCTTGTTCTCTAAGTGGGTGAGGGCTGTGTGGACCACAGAAGAGATGGCGTCCTCTGTGGATCGATTCTTCCTATATGCGTACTGGTGCGGGTCCACAGTGACGTCGATGCAGTCTTTGATGTGGGCCATAAACAGTCTCTCAAAGCACTTCATGACTATCGGGGTGAGGGCTACTTGCCGATAGTCATTCAGGCCTGTCACTGTGGAGGTTTTGGGGATGGGGATTAATTGTTTATATTTTTAATACATGACTTTTCTCATGTTTGACTGAATGTTTGTACACACACAATGTACTACAGTGAATGCAGTTACATGCAGTGAAACATGTCAGACACAGACTGTTCCTGCAGTATAGCTGCAGAAATTCGACTCCTTCAGATCAGGAGTCTTCAACCTTTTTCAGCTGGAGGACGAGTGACAAACAGAAGAGATTTTTAAAAATGTGTCACATTTTAAGCCTAAAATAACTTTTATATTTACTTTATTCACCTTATTAACCTGTTTATATTCTGGGTTATCAGCCTGTCTGTGTTTATGATTGATAAAAAGTTCATGCATAATAATTTATTCTGTCAAAAGTAATTAATGCATATTAATGCAGTTTACTCAACATCATTTTTGTTAAATTTTCTTAATTCTCAAATTATTTTAGTGAAAAGTGTCAATTATTTTGACACAAATTGGTGGACCCTCTGCAGTACCACTGCGGACCCCCTAGGGGTCACGGACCACTGGTTGAAGACCCCTGCTTTAGACGATTATTGAACAGAGAATCAACTCAAACTGGTTCAGACGTGATTTTCATTTCTGATCACACATTTCAATCATCGATCATCGATCAGTGACACAGACTCAGTTACTGATCGTCAAAATAAGACACAAGCTTCAGTGACAAACAGGACTTTTATTTTGAAAGCGGGGCAGCTCATCACTACAGGAAGTGAACGTTTCGTTTACAGACGACCACGAACATCAAACATAAAGTGCTCGTTCCCACGGCGACAGACAGAATTCAGCCAATCAGAGAGGACTACAGGGAGGGTGAGGGAGGAGGTGTGGTGGAGGTGTGATGGAGGAGGAGGTGTGGTGGAGGTGTGGTGGAGGAGGAGGTGTGGTGGAGGAGGAGGTGTGGTGGAGGTGTGATGGAGGAGGAGGTGTGGTGGAGGTGTGATGGAGGAGGAGGTGTGGTGGAGGTGTGGTGGAGGTGTGATGGAGGAGGAGGTGTGGTGGAGGTGTGATGGAGGAGGAGGTGTGGTGGAGGAGGAGGTGTGGAGGAGGTGTGATGGAAGTGGAGGTGTGGTGGAGGAGGAGGTGTGATGGAAGAGGAGGTGTGGTGGAGGTGTGGTGGAGGAGGAGGTGTGATGGAAGTGGAGGTGTGCTGGAGGACTCAGGTGAAGTTCTTCTTCAGGAAGTTGATGAGTCCGTTGGTGGACGAGTCGTGGCTCGTGACCTCGGCGTTGTCTTTCAGCTCCGGCTCGATCTTCTTCGCCAGCTGCTTCCCGAGCTCGACGCTGCGAGCAGGAAACAGGAAACAGGAAACAGTTATTCAGTGAAGCCTGACCTCCATCTTTAAAGCTGGTGCTGGTCAGCTGACTGATGACTCACCCCCATTGGTCGTAGCTGTTGATGTCCCACATGACGCCCTGAACGAAGATCTTGTGCTCGTACATGGCTGAAAACAGAAACATGGAGTGACATCACTTCCTGCCGTATGATCATGTGATCACTTCTGTGAACGTGTGTTTCCGTGACATCAACAGTGACATCATCAGGTGGGTGTGACTCACCGACAAGCGCTCCCAGCATGAACGGACTGAGCTTCTTGAAGACGATCGAGTTGCTCGGTTTGTTTCCCTCGAAAACCTTTGAAAGAAAAACGTTTCACAAACGTTTTACAAACGTTGCGTAGACGTTCAGGGACAAACAGCGCTCAGTGTCATGTG
>CP136871.1:257500-260000 GCA_033000465.1 Sciaenops ocellatus | reverse complement strand
CCACCCTCCACTGGAGATCCGCACAGCGTTTCTCTATGGGAGGTTTGTACAGGGACCTCCAGCTGCCCCTTGGAGACGACCCCGGCGCAAAGACGTCAAACCACTTTGACTCCCTGACACCAGCCAATGCTGCCCTGTTGAGAACCTTTACCGTCACCTCGTACAGACCTTTCTTTGACACCTCAGAAAAGTCTGATAGTTCTGGTGTTCTAAAGGTTAACAGAGCTCCATCCTCTTCATCCTGCTCCTCCACTGCAGCACGGATGGCCAAGGATGGAAACTCTGGCCACTGGTTAACTGTTTGGTTCTCCGTAGCCTCTGTCTCCAACGCCTCCCTGAACAAGCCAGGAAGACCACCCATCACCTCCTCCAGAAGCTTCTCCAGAAGTCGTAGAGACTTGAAACCAGTCTCCTGGCTGAGTCTGGCAGCAGTCTTCCACTGACCTGTTGACCTCAGATCTGCCAGCTTTGTCAGCCCTGCTGTTATGAGGATTCTCTGCACACTGACAGACTGAAGCATTCTGGTTTGTATCAGTGGGTTGTGGTGTAACGGCTCTTCTCCCACATTATCATACAGTTGAGCAGAGTCTCTCCTAATATTTAAAACAGTACTCCAGGAACGAAGGACAGACTGATAAAAACTGGAGGTCCGTGAAGTGTCCACATCAGCTAGATCCAGTAAGAACAGGTGTTTGTCATACCCAAGGCTCTTCACCCTGCGAAGCAGCAATGATGCCGTTACAGTCCAGAGCTGCTGTGTATGATGGAGGAAGCGCTGCGCAGCCTGGAGCCGAAAGGTTGTAATTCGACTACGAAGGTCAACTACTCCCTGGCCCCCCTCTGACACAGGTAAAAACAGCACAGCTGATCTAGTCCAGTGGTATCCTCCCCAGAAGAAGTTAATCAGTTGTTTCTGGATTTCTTTAATCAGTGTATCTGGAGGTTCTAGGACCATAAACCGATGCCAGAGTATCGAAGCAGTCAAGTTATTAATGACCAAGGTCCTCCCCCTATAGGACAGCTGAGGCTGGACCCACGTCCACCGAGACAACCGGGCACTGATTTTCTCAACTAGACCTTCCCAGTTCTTTTTCTGAAAATCATCGTTTCCATGAAGACACCTAGACATTTCATCCCCTCCCTGCTCCACTGCAGCCCAGCCGGTAAAAATCGGCCACTGTCTATGTCTCCACTCTCCCAGTAGAAAACTGTCACATTTTAACCAATTGACCCTCGCAGAAGAAGTCTGTTCATATAAAGTTAGTTTTTTCCTAAGGATCTGAACATCACTTTGTTTAGTTATAAACACTGTCACATCATCAGCATAAGCTGACAGTTTAACTGTATCTTTCCTATCCTCTGCGAAGGTCAGGCCTGGAAGGCTTTTCCTGAGGTGGTCTAGGAGAGGCTCAATGGCCAGAGCGTACAACATACCAGACAGAGGACACCCCTGTCTGATACCTCTCTGGACCGGGACTGGACGGCTCAGTCCTCCCCCCACCTTCAACAACACGGTGGCTCCTGAATACAGCAACTTTATCCAGGAGATAAAGTTCTTTCTAAAACCAAAAGCTTCAAGAGTTTTAAACAAATAGCAGTGATCGACTCTGTCAAAAGCTTTTTCTTGATCGATGGAAAAAAGTCCTACGTCCAAGTCCTGAAACTTGGACAGGTCAATGATGTCTCGGATTAAAAACAAATTGTCCATTATTGAGCGACCAGGAACACAGTATGTTTGGCTGGTGTGTACAATCATGTCCATGCACTCTTTGAGCCTGTTGGAAAGACATTTAGAGATTTTTTTGTAGTCCGTGCACAACAATGACACCGGTCTCCAGTTTTTTAAAAGGCTGAGATCTCCTTTTTTTGGCAGCAGCGTCAGGACCGCCCTGGTACAGCTCAGCGGGAGAGTCCCAGAGATTAAACAGTCTTTAAAAACTTCATACAAGTCTTTTCCGAGCAGAGTCCAAAATCTTTTATAAAACTCTGAGGGAAGTCCGTCTATCCCAGATGACCGACCACAGCTGAGCTGCTGAACCGCCTCAGACATCTCATTAAATGAGATGATGGACTCTAGTGAAGCAGACTGTGCTTCACCCAGCTGAGGCAGTCCATCCAGTATCTCCACCACGCAGTCAGAGTCACACCTGTCAGCACTAAACAGGCCAGCATAGAAGTCTATGGCTAGCTTCCTCATCTCTGATGGGTCAGATGTTAGATCCCCATCAGGAAGCTTCAGATGGATCATCTGGTTGTGCTCCCTCACTCTTCTCTCCAACTTGAAGAAGAAGCGAGTTGGAGCATCGATGTCTTTGATGGTGGAGACTCGGGTTCTGATTAAAGCTGCCTTTGCCTTTTCATGAAGAAACTTACCTAAAGCCTCTCTCCTGTTCTCCCATGTCCTGTTGTTACTGTCTGTCCCATTAATCAGTCTATCTTCAAGTGTTGTGATCTCCTTCTCTAACTCCTCCAAACTGTGTTTTTCTGTTCCTGTTGTGTG
>CP136871.1:227500-252500 GCA_033000465.1 Sciaenops ocellatus | reverse complement strand
ACACGGAGCGTCCATTATCGGACAGGCACCGTGCTAACAGTGCTAACACAGTTTAACAGTTTATCTGACTCAGCGTTAGCATGAGCTAGCTGCTCTGTAGCCACTGAGCACACATAAAACGTTACACAAACGTTATTTGAATGTTATCTGAACGTTATCGTGTCAGACGTGTGAGGTGAACACAAACTGAGTTTAACCTGGTTAAACGTCCTGATGTCACTTACAGAATAAATACTGTTTAACTCGGTCAGAGGGTTCACTGAGTATTTTAGAGAGTTTATTGATTATTTGAGGGTTTAACTGATTATTTTAGGCTTAAATCAACGTTTTTAAAATAACCTGTTACACGGAAATAAAACGCGAGCTCGGCTGTCCGAGAATGGATGCTGTGACATTAGCACGCCAGCTAACATTAGCTCAATGATTGAATAAACCGGACCGGAGGCCTGACGGGATTGGGACACGGTGCACGGCGAACAGGAGGGAGAGACCGGAGAGGGAAGGAGGCGGCGGGAAGGTGTCGGTGAGGTCAAGGAACGGAGCGGCCGGTACTGGCCGGTTCTGGCCGGTGACCTTGTGGGACGGAGATTGTTGTGAGCCTGACAGGAAGCGGAACAAACTGATGAGTTCACGGGTCAGAGCTGAGATCTACGGCGGAGCCTGAAGGCCACACGGTTAGAGCAGGCTGCAGCATCCCGCCCACCATCATCACCTCCTCCATCACCTCCACCTCCACCATCATCATCATCATCGTCGTCGTCGTGTCTCCCACCTGAACCTGCTGAAGCGGTCCGGTTCGGACTCGAACATGGCCCTCATGTTCAGGCTGCCCGCGTTCGCCTTGTACCACTGCTCCAGCTTCTTGTAGGTGGGGTCGTTGGTCAGCGCCATGATGGAGGCTCCTGGTCCGCGTGGAGGTGTGCTCGGTCTCCGGTGTGTCTCGCGCGGTGTCAGCCTGTCCTCTGAAGGGGCGGGGCTGATTACACCGCTCTGCACCAATCACCGCCGAGAACCGCCCCCACTGCGCAAACCACGCCCACAGCACCGACACACTCATACGGAGGCCGATCAGGGCCAAAGACAGCACGCGATAAATAATGATGTATAAAAATGACATAATAATATTAGTGATTATTAGTATAATATAGTTAGGAGAAGACGACTGCACTTACTCTTTGACTACGTCATGATGTGACGGTGAATGTTATTGACGTGATCTGTGGTAAAACTACAAAGTCCAGAAGATGGACTACAAAACGCTCATCTGAGATACTTCCTAGATCCTCCCCGTGCGCTCTGACTGTGTTGTTTCATGCAGGAAATATAAACGTGGACAACCCGGTGAAAAATGTGACGTCATCATCAACGTCAGAGTTCAAATAATAAATGAATATTGTCCACCTGTCACAGAAGTCACATGACGTGTTTGTTACGCTGGTATGGTCGCTCACCTCTTAACTTCCTGTGATTGGCAAAGGGCCGCAGTTACACCTGATTTTGTTTACCTGTGCATACATGCTGACATCACAGATCATATGTCCATCATATAGACAGATATGTTCTCATGACTGGAGTTTTTCTTTGGATCTGAACCCATCAGTCTGTTCATCCTCTTAGCCACTTTCTAATGGAATGTGGCCGCTCAGGGTTCTGTTAGAGGACATGTGGTCCAGTCTGTCTGTCAGGTCATTCAGGTTTACTTCATTTACACCTGAACAGGTGGAAAGATAACAGCAAACAGACAGACTGCAGTCATTCATCCATTCATGTCTATTCATTCATCCGACTGTCTGTCAGGTTGATCAGGTTACTTCATTTACACCTGAAGTGACTCCCCCTTCCCTCCCTCACAGATGACTCGTAGTCGTTGTGTAATGAACAGTTTATTATCATCATCTTTAATAAAAAGTCACTGAGGCCCACAGAGGACGCCATGCTGGCTTCAAACACACACGTGACTCCACAGACAGGAAGCTGGAGGACAAACTGTTTCCTGTTGAGGCTCGCTCCACTTTTTTGCATCGTCAACCTGCGATCACCTGTTCACCATCGTCATGGTAACATCGCTGCCGGGCATCATGTAGTGTTGTGTTAGTTTACAACACCTGTCGGACCTGATGAAGGCTCCTTTAAATATTAACCCCGCCCACTGCCCACCCCCCAAAACATCTACCTATCAATGCAGAGCACGTCACACCTCAGAGGCTACTAGCTCCTCCCACAGGAAGCTGTACAGGAAGTCCAAGTACTTTAATTTAGTAACCGCTTAGCTTAGCTTAGCATAAACACTGCAAACACAGGGAAACTGCTAGCCTGGCTATCTGTTACCATCTGATTTAAGTCTTCATGCTAAGCTAAGCTAAGCTAAGCAGCTGTTACCTGGTATTTACCCTGCAGCCATGACCATCAGCCTGCCCCTCTGATCCAGTTCACCCAGAACCACCTTCAGAACCACAAAAACCCAATCTCTGTCCTGGACCATATCAGTCCTGACATGTCAACAGCCAGAAGCTTTCAGGCAACCAGAACATCCCAGAACCGGACCTGTTGTCGTCGTTCTGGTGATTTTCTGAATAAATTAATTACTAATTAACGGACTTGTTTGTTCTTTGATCTTTTCTCCTCGTTCAGTTGTTAAAGTTTAAAAACTGATTCTTTGTTTTTATTAAACAAACTGAAGCCCGATGGTTCTTTGTTCTGACCCGTTTGTTCATCGTCACGGTGTAAATTATGTGATGCTCCGACCTCATTAACGTTCTCAGCTGTTTAACCGGGTCGACACAGAACCTCATTCAACTTTTGGATATTTTAAACTGAGGACGACGCTCAGAACCAGGTCCAGGTCCAAATGTATCGAGCTGGCTCTGTTTGACCCGATCTTAAATCATCATGTCTGATTGTGTCGTATCAGGACAGACCAACAGGAAACAGAACCTCTTCATCTGGATCAGAACCTCTCAGAGTTCTGAATATGAAACCAGAACCGTCAGACCCGCCCCGTCCTTCAGAACCTCTAAAGAGAGAATATTGCTAGAAAACTACGTTGCTACACACGACAGCGAGCTCCTTTTCTAGTCTGTAGATGACATCACTTCCTGTAGCGTGAGCAGGCTGTTGAGCGGCGCCGCAGTGGTCAGGTGATCAGCTGATCAGGTGGATCGTCTTTAATTTAATTAATTAGTGTGTTTCACGAAACAGCAACAGAAACTTTAAAATGTCTGAAGAACAAAAACTCCGTTAATACTTTAGATGAACTTTAGATGAACGTTTACTGACTTCATTAATGACAAACGTTAAAAACGTTGATGTAACGTTTAATAACTGAACTCAGACTGTCAGCTCTCTGCTGGACTTTAAACTCTTCAGTCATCAAAGACGTTAAATGAACGTTTAACAAACGTTTGTCTTTAACGATGACAGTGAACACACCACATCACGTCTGTGTTTGAACCCAGACATTTTAAATCTGTCACCTCTGGCAGCTCGACCTGAAGCAGCTTCAAGAAAGACGGACAAGCAACGTCCAACGAGTCAGAGCAACTGTGACGAGTCAGAGAAAGTGTGATGAGTCAGACAAACTGTGACGAGTCAGAGAAAGTGTGACGAGTCAGACAAACTGTGACGAGTCAGACAAACTGTGACGAGTCAGAGAAAGTGTGACGAGTCAGACAAACTGTGACGAGTCAGACAAACTGTGACGAGTCAGAGAAAGTGTGACGAGTCAGACAAACTGTGACGAGTCAGAGAAAGTGAACTGTGACTCGTGTGGACGTCGGCTTACATTAATGTTAAAGTGACACCGAGTGAAGAACCGCCGTCTGCTGACGGAGGGAAACATCACGAACACGGCGGAGAGAGGTGAGACGGCGTGAACGTGGATGGAAAGTAGAAAAACATTAGAAAGGTGAGCGACCCAGCGGGCTGTTCTGGTGCTAAACTAACAGAATATACTGGACCTCATCCCCAAATAAAGCTATGTGAGTCAAAGAGCTTCTAACAAACATCGTCATCGTGGTCGTCGTGGTCAGGTGGAGGTGCAGAGCTGTGAATATTTGAACCGTTCACACTCTGGAGGTTTGTCTGATAAACTGCGTCATCGTTCTTCTTCTTCGTGTTGTTTCCGTCGCGTGTTCGAGAGGTCGACCCCAGTGCTGGTGACAAATATACAACTAGACAATCTTCAATATTTTAGTCAACAAAGAGCAACTCAAACTATCTGAAGACCATCCACCTGAGCAGAGGCTCCGCCCCCACACTACGCCGACACCTTGTTGTCCTTCTGCAACACAAACAAACAGACACGTAAGAGACCTGTTACGGACACGTTAAACTTTCTAACTCATCCTTTAAATGTAACTTCTTAGACTGAACCAACAAACTTCATGAATAAATAATGAGCGTATTGTGATTTACATATTCAAATGAGCTGTAATTAAAAGCTCGTTAATGATCTTTACCCTGTATGCTGATAAGTCGGCGAACTCTCGTCCGGCCTGGTTTCCTCTGTATCCTCCCCTGAAGCCGCCGCCTCCCTGCGGCGGCCCGAAGGACCCTCGGCTAGCAGAGCGACCCCGCCCTCCACGGAAGCCCATCCCACCGCGTCCACGGTAACCGCCGCGTCCTCGCCCCTGACGAAGAGGGATCCCGAAAGTCTCAGCGTTCATCCTCCTCTCCTCGGCCCACGTCTGCCTCCGCTCGCTGCACGAAGACCAACTTTGATTCAGCGACCACGAAACAACAATACACACACAGACGCACACACCCACCAGTTCATTCATGTCATATGGTCACATGATCAGACTCACCGTGGGAACGCGGAGCCTCCTGACTTTTCGTTAGCTTTCCTGATGAAGAGCAAACAGACGTGTCATTGAAGGAACGTTAAACAAACGTTGACACAGCAGCTGATGGACTCACCTGGTGTCATCACAGGAGATGTTGTCAAAGAAAGACTTGGACTTGTCGTAGTAGCAGTTCGGACCGAGCGGGTCGCACTCGTCGTCGGCGTTCCCCTCGCTGTTCTGAGTCTCCACGCCGGAGTCGCCTTTATCCTCGCCATTCACCGCCTTCTCCGCTTTCTCACTCTTCTCATCTGAGTCAACAACACACACACACGTCTGAATATTAACGTGTCTCTAAGCTGGACGTTGGCGTCTCTGCTAACGTGTCTCTACGCTAACGTTACCTTTGAGCTTGAGCTTGCTCTGGAACTCTCGGTCGATCTCCTCCTTGTTGAACTGGGCGTTGGCGCTCTCGAAGTCAAAGTCTTTCTCGAACTTCATCGGGCCGTCTCGGCGAACGTTGAAGCGTCCTCTGCCGCGGTGTCCGCCTCCTCGTCCACGCCGGTTAGCTGGTGCTCCGGCAGCCACTGAGTGAGAGAACAACAACAAAGATCAGCTGTCTGAGTATAAACAGGAAACAGACGCCATGGCAACAGATGAGGGCGTGACCAAAGCACACGTCCACGATGGTTCAGTTAGCTTAGCTTCAGATGTTAGCATCAAATCAAACATGGAGCAATCATCATCATCATCATCAGAGTCCATTGACATGAACAGCATGTCAATCTGCACACACGCGAGCAGCAAAGAAAACACGTCACAGAGGCATGATGGGAGCCCCGAGGCATGATGGGAGCCCAGAGGAGAGCATGCAGTCTGATTGGTCGGATGGATCAGAGGAGGATTGACCTGAGGAACGTTTACTGGGATCTCTGGCTTCGCCTCGAGCCGGCTCACACTCTGGTTTGGACACTTTGGAGCCGTCTGAGCCTGGAACAGTGTTAAAGTCCACAACAAGAGAGTCATGAACATCAGCTGAGCACGCCGCACACGCTCTGTGCGACCTTCAGATGCTCTAATGTGACCTCTGGAACAAAACGTTACAGTCAGATGAGTCAGCTGTTTGTGCCTCATTCCCTCAGCAGACACTCAACATTCGTTAAGTTAATTAACGAGAGCTTGTCTTAAACTTTCTGTGATCCGTGACGTCGGTCCAGTTCAGCTCAGACTCGTCTCGAGTTTCAATAAAAACTTTAACGACGTCGTAGTTAACGTGCTAATATCTTAGCATCAGGTTAGCATTAAGAATGCGAGCTAACGTTACCCTCGTGTGTCCAAACCTGACCCGGTTCTCCTGTCCAGTGACCCGTCCTCACAAAACCAGACCCGTTCATTAGCGTGTGATGAGCTCTAACGTTTGAAGTCCTCTGATTGGCTGGTTAGCAGCTCAGTGTGAGAGCAGACAGGTGTGACGACACACTCCGGTAACAAGGTGAATTATTAATTACACATTAACACTTCCTGACAGCCCGTCATGATCAGGAATGAGGCAGAAATCGAACGTGTGTAACGAGCAGCACAGATCAGGTCAGGTGTGCGGCAGGTGTCTGAGGTCTCACCTGATTGGCTAAAGACAGAGGGGGGGGCCCTATCTACAGCAGAGATGGTTCGGGGTGCAGACCAGCCCCTGACTGTCTCACCCCTCCGAGTGTCCACGCTGTCCTGGTGCTGGACCTTTGGACCGCTCTGACCTGTGCCGGACGGGGCCGTGCGTCCGTGGGCGGGGCTCCTGCGTCCCAGGCCCGGTGCAGGAGCTGTGGTGGCTGCGGTCGGGGCCGACGGGGCGGTTTGGATCACTTGGTCCAGAGTCGGGCTCTTCCTCAGAGGGTCCAGACCGGGGCTGCTGCGACCTGAGGAGGAACCAGAACCGGGTCAACAGCTGATTCATTTAGTCATTTAAAAAAGAAATAACTTACACAATACTACTATATTATGGTTACTTCAAGTTGCAATACTTTTACTTTCATATCAGGTATACCTTGCAGTATTATTAATATCATGGTCACTTACCTGACAATACTTTTATACGATGCCACTTTTTATCCTCAGTACTTGTTTTTGCACATTGTTGCAGGTTGATTGTTTTCTGTTTATTGTGTAGATTATAAGACACTTCTTTTTGTGTTTTTGCCCTTTCTGCTTTTAATTCTGCATATTACACTTTTCTGCTGCTGTAACAAGTAAATTTCCCCGTTGTGGGATGAATAAATTGAAATCTAATCTAATATAATTAGCTTTCAACTGTTAACAAGCTTCATCATGATGACATCACTACACCTGTCCAATCAGTGAAGCACCTGTGAGACCATGTGACTTCCTGAACACAACCTGCAGCACTGTGATTGGACGACCAGACTGAGAGAAAGCGGGTCACTAAATCAGCTGACCAATCAGGACACATGTGGAGGAGGAGCCTGAAGGCCTCGGCTGGTCCCCAGGCCGCAGGTTGGACCTCCTCTGGTTCTGTGGCATGACTCACGTGGTCCAGGAGCCACAGACAGACTCTGGACCCTTGGACATCATGCCCGGAAGAACCAGAACATCACGACCCAAAGTGTACTCACCAACACCGACTGGTCCAAACTGGGGGGACACCAGCGGACTGGCGCTGAACTGGTTGTAGGCAGGAACTGGAGCCCGGTTGAAGAGCCCATAAGACCCGGCAGACTGGAACGGGGTCGGAGCGGCGGCAGAGGACGAGGAGCTGGAGCTCATGGACGACTGAGAGGGAGACAGGAGGTTCTGTTAGACTGGACCAGACCAGACCCCCCTCACCCCACACACACACACACACACACAGGTGAGACGTACCTGGACGATGGCCGGGTCCTGAGGCAGAGAGCAGGTCGGTTTGGGCGGCTCGCACACCGTCAGGTCTTTGATGTCGCTTCCTCTGAAGATGATGTACTCAAACGTGTCATCACGAGGCGGGATGGGCCGGTCCGTGGGCCGGTCCTCGGTACCGAAGGAACGCACTGTGACAAAGAGGGTCAGAACCACGGGTCAGGGTCAGAACCACGGGTCAGGGTCAGAACCACGGGTCAGCAAAACAGTCAGACCTGTTGTTCTGTGTGTGTTTCTCTGAGCTGATTAAACCCCGCCCCCTCACAGGATCAGTGTCATTAAACTGTGACGTCATAATCTGTAGGTGAACAGGTGAGATGAGTGTGCACTCAGTGACGTCAGCATGCCACACACACACGCCTGAAGCTGTATATTAGTAAATTAAACTTATTAAACTGTCCCTGACGTTAGCTTCTGTTTACCTGCTCCGTGCTAACGTTAGCTGACTCACGTAGCTCACAGGTGAACGGTCACGAGCCTCCGTGTGTTCAACCACAGGCCGCCATGTTTGTTTTTATATTTATATGTGTTAGCTTCGTGTTAGCATGCTAGCTTCTCTCTAATGGTAACTCTATGGCATGCTAGCATTAGCCTGTTAGCTCACAGTAGCATGCTAACGTTGTTAATGTTCGTTTGATTAAACATGATTATTATTATCATAATGAAGTCTCTGTGTTTTAACATGTTTTAACCTTTATTCTTTAACCACGGCCCGCTCTCACAGAGCCCGCTGCTAGCTGCCGTTCGCCGTTACCTTTAGCCAGAGCCACGGTGGAGTTCTCGGTGTCGATGGTGTACAGGATGCCTTCATAGCGGATCTCGGCCTTCGAGATGAGGCTGATTTTACTGCCCAGGTACGGCGTCCCGCCGCTCATGGTGCCTTCTGGAACTCTGCAGTCCGAACACGGAACACGAAGGACGGCTCGTCCGAACCGTGCGCTCAGCGGTACGACTCTTACAGCGTAGGTTCTGCGGGTTGTGGACCGACAACGACTCGCTGCTCTCACGGCTACAACATGGCTACCTCAGCCTCCATCGAATGGCTGTGAGCGCGGGGGCTAACGGGAACTCGGGATCTCGCGGGATTACGCCGCTCCGTGAGATCTAGATCTGCATGGCATAGAAGAGAAACACAGCGCGGGCGCGAGACAGAGCGAGAGAGAGAGAGTACTCACACCACTGTAATCTATTACTCAGTTACTCTGTTACTGTGTTCATTAATAAAATCATGATGAGGTTCATTCAAACAGCTCACGCGTGAGCTGTTTGAATGAACCTGATTTTCAGTTTTCCCACATGACCGGCCTCGTCAGTTACCATGACAACCACCGTTAAAACAGATGAAATCAAACTGAAATCTGATGACGTCATCAGTTCGCCACCTCTCTGTTTGGCCGCAGCCGGCAGTGACGTGTGTTTACCTGCAGTTTCACACCTGTACGTAGCGCCGCGAGCTTGACGTCGGATCTACTTTTTTCTATTTCTACGCTCGAAAACAACAGCGATCCTCCGCGCATGCGTACATTCTAAAATACGATTTGCACAACGGTCCGACATCAAAGATGGCGGGAGCCTCCGACCCACTGGAGGACATGCTCTTCAATGAGGTGGATGAGAAAGCAGTTAGCGACCTGGTCGGCTCTCTGGAGTCTCAGCTCGGCGACAGGAAGCTTCCCGCCGCTTCGTACACCGACGGGAAGCGGGAGGCAGCTCCGGCCGCCGGCAGCCACTTCTCAGGGAAAGTGCGCGATCAAGTGGGGTCTCTGGAGCAGCCGCAACAAGGGCATCCAAAAGCGGGGTTAAACCAGGAACCCGGCGCTAATGAGCCGCTCTCCGCCAAAACTCTCACCGCCTCTACCTCCTCTGTGGCCGCCGGGGCCGTGATCACCCCCGGAGCGGGTCTGCAAACAGTTGGAGCCTCTCCTCCCGCTGTTTCTCCGGTACCGGGACCCGTAACTTTGAGCACTCAACCCGCGGCTGCTAGCTTCCACCGGGCTGCCGTTCTGGGTTCCAGCGCGGCTCCCAGCGCCGCCATCGTCCCCGCGGCGGAGGCTCTCCGGACCGCCTCTCCCGGGCTGCAAAGTTTAAACGGCAGCGCCGGAGCCGTGAAGTTGGTGAACTCGGCCGCGGTGCCCGCTCCAGTCGGGTCCGGCTCGGTCATCAGTACTGTCAGTGCCGGCAGCTCCACCATCATCGCCTCCATGGCTTCACAGCCCGCTTTTCCTGTACCTCAGTCCACGGTGACTCCCGCCGGAGCTCTGCAGAGGCACCCCAGCCCGGTGGCCCAGAACGGGGTGGACCCAAAGGGAGCCCAGCTGGTGACCCCGGGTGCCCCGTCAGCCTCCAGCTCTCAGGTCGTGAACCACAGCACCCCTCTGATGCACACCAAGATGTTGGTGCCCAGCCAGCCTGTCTCTGGGAGCTCCGTCATCCTGGCCAGCACGCCCCCTCCGGTGGCGGTCCAGTCCCCCATCAGCCAGACCCAGACCGGGACTAGCCCGGCCACCGTCACCCTGGCTGCTGCCGGGATGAAGCCCACGGTGAACGGCGTGGGCCAGCCCACTGTGACCGTGGTGAGGCCGCCGGGCGCCGTGGTGGCCACAACCATCCAGCAGCAGAGACCGGGGCTGGTGGCGAGCTCGACCAGAGCGGCCGCTCCTCAGCCGCCGCTGGCAGTCCGGCCTCAACAGCAGACCACCATCCAGCTGCCGCCCGGCTTCACCATGCCTCCAGGTGAGCCAGCATCCGGGTCACTGTGGACCCCCTTTGAGTTCTCCCAGAGAGGACCGGACCGGTCCAAAGGTTCCCACAGTCCTCAGGGTGCTACCACAGAAACAGAGGTTCAGGTCTGTGACCCGAGTCCTCTCAGGCCCGAGTCCTCCGGCATGTGTTTGGACTCTCTCTGACTCAATGAGAATCTGTTTCTGTTTCAGCAGACTGAAGGTTACAACAGGAAGTGATGTCATCATGATGTTTATTTATTTTCTGAAGTCGACGTTTGTTTGTTTGTTTGTTTGTTTGTTTGTTGACTGAAGCTGTGAGTCGATGACTCGTTTGTTCCAGGCTGTCGGTCGGCCCAAACAAGACGTGACGACGTTTTTCTGACAAGTGTTTCATGTCTGACCCGGTTCTGATCCAGATCTTTGATGTGGATCAGAACCAGGTCATCGATCTGCACAAACAAAATTTGAATCATTTTAAAGTTTTTCGGACATGTGAAACTTTTAAAGACGTCACCATGACGACGAAGTGACGGATGAAACGAGGAAACATTAACAAGGATAAATAATGTTTACAGATGAGCTTCATGTTCTGAAGTTTATCTGAGTTCACCTGAGGATGGACACACCTGTTTCCTGTTCATCCATCAGGTCGATGAGTCAATCCACAGTGTTCAGATAACTGATCACTAATCAATAATCATAAATCATTAATATAATGTGTGAACAGTCCGTCTGACTTCAGGAGGTTCAAATGTTTTTTACCTGGTTCTCTTTGATGATGTAATAACTCGCTGTGATGTCATCACATGACTGCTTCCTCCTTCCTCAGGTATGGTTCTGGTCCGGACAGAGACGGGTCAGCTCGTCATGGTCCCTCAGCAAGTTCTGGCTCAAGCTCAAGCCAAGACGCAGCAGGGCCAGACGGTGACCAACATCACCCAGAGACCGGCGACCCCGACGGCCGGGGCCACGATCCGGGTCAGCACCGCCTCCACGGTACGTAGGAACGGTACACATCAGGACTCTACCAAACTCTACTAAACTTTACCAGACCCAACCGGACTCTACTGAACTCTAATGAACTATCAGACTTTACCAAACTCCATCAAACTCTACTGAGCTCTACTGAACTCTACCGGACTCTACTGAACTTTACCGGACCCTACCGGACTCTACTAAACTCTACTGAACTCTACTAAACCTTACCAGACCCTACCGGACTTTTCTGAACTCTACCGGACTCTACTAAACTTTACCGGACTTTTCTGAACTCTACTGGACTCTACTAAACTCTACTGAACTCTACCGGACTTTACTGACTTCTACTAAATTGTGCCGAACTCTACCGGACCTTACTGAACTCTATCGGAGTCTACTGAACCCTACTGGACTTTACCGGACTCTACTAAACTTTATCGGACTTTACCGGACTCTACTACTCTACTCTCGGAGTCTACTGAACCCTATCAGACTCTTCTGAACTCTATTGGACTCTACTGTGTTTATTTTCTTGTCTTACATTTCTCATCATCGTCATGTGTTTTCCCTCCGTGTCGTCTGCAGGCTCCTCAGACTGTCCGCCTGGCGTCCCCCGCTCAGACCAGAATGGTTCAGTCCCCCTCCACGACCGCCGTACAGGTGTGTTTCCTGTTTCCTGTGTCATCACTTGGCAGGATGTTGTTAAATGTTTCTGACCTTTAAAGGTCAATGATGTCACAGTGATGTCACATCCTGTTTGTGGTGAATTGAACATCTGCTCGTGGCTTCGCTGTCTGATTGCGTCCGTCTTTTCCCAGAAGGCCATCACGGTTGCGCCCGGTGGCGCAGCAGTGTCGGTGAAGATGACCCCCCCTCAGAAGGCCCAGACGGTGATCACGGCGGGGGGGACGCCCGTGGCCAAACCCGCCGGTGTCCCGTCCACGCCCCTGACCAGCACGACGCCCGCCACCCCAGCCATGCCCACCGGCAGAGTGACGGTGGTGTCGCAGGTGGAGTTCCACTTCCTGTTTCCTGTTGTAAAAGTAATCGGATACTGGTTCAGGTTTTAACGCCTTCGTCTCAACAGGAAATGCAAGAAAACGTGAAGAAATGCAAGAACTTCCTCGCCACGCTCATCAAGCTGGCGTCCCACAACTCGCCCTCCCCAGATACCTCCAAGAATGTGAAGGCCCTCGTCCAGGACCTGCTTGTGAGCCGCTACACCTTCCTACACCTGTTATATACTGATTATACTGGTTTAAACCGGTTTCTAAACTGGTCTGATCTGGTCTGATCTGGTCTGATCTGGTGTTGTGTGTCTCTTTCAGGACGCTAAGATTGAGCCTGAGGAGTTCACCACTCGGCTGCAGGCTGAGCTCAAGTCCTCCCCGCAGCCCTACCTCATCCCCTTCCTCAAGGTACACCTCACTGACACTACAAATACTACAAATACTACAGATATTATCATACTTATACTGATTTTCAGTAAACTTTGTTTTCTTGTCGTGTCAAATGAATAAATGTTAATTAAATATAAAAGTACCGTCAGTGTGTGAAGTCATTAAACTGAACCAGCTGCAGTATTTTAACATGTATTACTCTGAGTACTGAGTACTGTTACTGCTGCTCCTTGTAGTTTGATGCAGTATTTCATCAGGTACCAGAATATTTGTACACAGAGTATGATCAGCTGACGTGTCGTCCACAGAAAAGCCTCCCCGCCCTGCGTCAGTCTCTGCTCAGCAGTCAGCAGTCTCTGGTCACGCCCAGTACCTCGGCCCCGCCCCTCACCGCCCCCGGCTCCGTCACCACCACCGCCATCCGGCCCAGACTGCCCATCAGCCCGGCAACCAGCACCGTCAGACTGAACCCGCCGCTCACCAACACTGTGGTATGGACCAGAACCATACCTAAACCTGACCCGAACCTGACCAGACCCTGACCCTAACCTGACCAGAACCACACCTGGTTCTGCTGCTGTTGTTGACCCTGACTCTGATCTGTGTGCAGGCTGTGGGCAGAACCGGAGTCCAGACCGTACAGACCCGGACGCCCGTCGTCTTCAGTCAGACTCTCAGACCTCAAGGTGAGTCTGTGTGGACCAATGAGAGTCAGCGATGAGTCTGTGTGGACCAATGAGAGTCAGCAATGAGTCTGACTCTGTGATTGTCTTCAGGTACGCTCATACGAGGACCCACCGCTGTCATCGGTAAAAGTCCGATTCACCTGGCAGCTCAGGCCAATCAGAAGAAGCTGAGCGACCCGGGAGGCGGGACCTTCAGGTGAAGAACGGATTAAATACAAATATAAATATAAAACTTCCTGTCTGTCACTGACATCTGAAACATACATGACACACGACACATAACAAACATATGAAACGTGATAAACACAGTAAACACACGACCTGAAGTAAAGCAGCCTTTGTGTCCACCCCCCTGACCTTTGCTCCGCCCCCTGACCTTTGCTCCGCCTCCTCTTACTCAGAGATGATGATGACATCAACGACGTGGCGTCCATGGCCGGTGTGAACCTAAACGAGGAAAACGCTCGAATCCTGGCGACCAGTTCGGAGCTCGTCGGCACGAAGATCCGCTCGTGTAAAGACGAGTCCTTCCTGCCCACCGGCCTGCTGCACCGCCGCATCCTGGACACAGGTAAGCTCACCTGAGTGTCACTGAGAGTGTCAGGCTGCAGCCCCTCAATGTCCAGCAGGGGGCGCTGGCTCTGATCCTATTGAGTCCTATGGAGAGATCAGCTGATCTGTGACGTGATGGTATACTTAACAGAGTGACCTTCACGTGTTGTCTGACGTGTTGTTGACGTGTTGTTGACGTGTTGTCTCACGTTGATGTGTTGTTGACGTGTTGTTGTCATCTGTGGTCTTCAGCTAAGAAGCTCGGGGTGAGCGAGGTTCCTCTGGAGGTCGTGAACTTCATCTCTCACGCCACTCAGTCCAGACTGCGCTTGCTGCTGGAGAAAGTTTCAGCCGTCGCTCAACATCGCACCGACGGAGGAAAGGTAACCTCAGGACACACACACATACACACACACACACACACACACACACACACACACACACACACACACACAGTTTCAGTCTGGATTCTGTGCAGCTGTAGAGACATCTGAATATCTCCTCCTCCTCTCGTCTCCTCCTCCTCCTCCTCTCGTCTCCTCTCTCCTCCTCCTCCTCCTCCTCTCTCCTCTTCTCTCGTCTCCTCTCTCCCTCTCCTCTCTCCTCCTCAGGATGAAGAGCATCATGAACAGACATCAGACGTTCGCTCTCAGCTTCGTTTCTTTGAGCAGTTGGAGAGAATCGAGAAACAAAGAAAAGACGAACAGGAGAGAGAGATCCTGCTGAAGGCTGCCAAGGTAACCAATAATCAACCAATAATCAACCAATAATCAACCATCAATCAACCAATAATCAACTGATCTGTTTGGAAGTTTGTTGTATTGTTGATTTATTCTTTTAGCGTGTAAACGTTTGACGTTAGCCGGTGTTGATCATGTGACTTGTGTGTGTTTGGAGTCGACATGTGACTCGTGTGTTTGTCTGGCGTTGATCATGTGACTCGTATGTGTTTGTTTGAATTTCAGAGTCGAGCGCGGCAGGAAGATCCTGAACAGGCTCGACTAAAGCAGAAGGCTAAAGAGGTACGTTAGCATGACAGCCAATCACATCACACCAACATGTGATCAACATGTGATCAAACGGGCCTTTGAGGTTCTGACCCGGTGTTCTTCATGTCCTTCTGGTCCTCAGATGCAGCAGCAGGAGTTGGCTCAGATGAGACAACGAGACGCCAACCTCACGGCGCTCGCCGCCATCGGCCCGCGCAAGAAACGCAAGATGGACTCACCGGGCGGCACCGCGTCCGGATCAGAGGTAAGAGCTCAGAGAACGTGGAGGGTAGAACTGGGTCGCCGTGGGGGGGGGGGGTTCAGGGTAATGGCCTGAGGTCAGAGAGGGACATGGAGCATGCCTGGAACAGCCTGGAATGTCCTGAATATTTCATCAGTTTGAGGTGATCTGAGTCAGTCCACCTGGAGGATCAGGACCGGGTCAGACCGGGTCAAGTCTGGAGTCGTTAAAGCACCACAGAAGAAGAGAGAACATGTTTTATTGTCTTAATGTGGCTCCAGGTTCCAGGCTCCAGGCTCCAGGGTTTCATGGAGCCTCTCTGGCTCCTCTGGTATCTGTCCTCAGGCGACTTCAGCCCCGCCCCTCCCCCTCTGTTTACCTGCTCAGGTAACGATGGTTCTCAGATCAATCGAGCTTGCTCTGCGACGCCGCGAGTCTCTGAGTGACTGTTTCCTGTTTCCTGTCAGTGTGAGGTGAGTGGGCCTGTCATAGCGAGCCCAGAGCGCCGTGGGGCCGGGCGGTACCTGTCCTCAGGCTGCAGGCTCGTCTGAGACAGGTGTGGTGATCTCTGCAAGTCTGGACTCAGTGAGGCGTTTAAGGACTGTGGGAGATCTCACACGCTGATGTTAGCTCATAGCATGCAGACCTGCTCTCATGCTCTCTGTCTCCCCCTTCAGGTGGCTTCAGGCTCGGGCTCGGGCTCCTCGGCGGCATCCTCGTCCCGTCAGCAGCTCCGTCAGCGGATCACTCGGGTCAACCTCAGGGACTTCATCTTCTGTCTGGAGCAGGACCGCTCCACAGCGCGCTCACTAACGCTCTACAAGGCGCTGCTCAAATAAGGAAGAACATCACAGACTGGACTTCAAGCTCCGCCTCCCCAGAGCCGCTCAGACAGGAGTCCCGGTTCTGTTGTCCTGGGTCCAACCTCAGACCTGAACCCTCAGCTCCGGTTTCAGGGCTCCTCCAGGTGTTCTCCAGACAGGAAGCCTCCTCTTCAGACAGGAGGTCACTCGGCTAAGTTTGTGAGCTAACTGCTAATCTGGCCAGCTAACAGGTTAGCGGTTAGCTCACAGACTTACCTGTTTCACCAAGAACAGACAGACAGAAGCTCTGTTAGCACTCTGTTAGCTTCTTAGCTCCCTGTTAGCTCCTTAGCTCTCTGTTAGCACCCTGTTACCTCCCGGTTAGCTTCTTAGCTCCATTTTAGCTCCTTAGCTTTCTGTTAGCCCTTAGCTTAGCTCGGTCAGTAACAGGACAGCTGTATCAGAGCTAACAAGCTGCGATAGCTTCCTCCATTTTGACTCTCGTCCAATCAGAGGTCAGCTCTGTCAGGGTGGCTCATGATTGGTCAGATTCAAAGTTAAACTGTGTGATTGACCTGCTGCCTACATTACCCACAATGCAACGGGCCCTCTAACTGCTGAGTGCAGGTCCACAACATGGACAGTGAGCAGCAGCAGAGACCTGGAGACTCCTGGAGACCCCTGGAAATGCCTTGAGAAACCTGGAGAGTGGCTGAGGTCTGAACTGACTTTAATGAACATTTTTTTTATATATATAAAACACGTCGACATGAATCATGTGCAGGTCTGAAACTGAACTGAGATCAGTTGATCCTGGTCCTGGTCCTGGACTCTGACATCCAGCGCTGTACCTGAACAGGTGCCTTCGACTCTCATCTCTCTTCATCCTTTTCTTTTGTCTGGAGCCGCTCATGATGTCACAGGTCGTCTGTGAGGTCACATGATCACTTTTTTTAAGTTTGAGTAATGAGATGTTTTAACGGGCTTCATGTCGTCTGTCAGAGCGACGACCAATCAGCTTGTAGAAAGTTTTAATGTGTGTGTGTGTGTGTGTGTGTGTGTGATTGCGAGGATACCGACAGACTTTAATGGTTCACACAAAACTTCAGCATTTAGCTTAGCTTAGCATAAAGAGCTAGCTTTAAACTACAAACAAATAACAGTTTGTAGTTTTACCGGAGGTTAAACAGAACCAGGCTAACAGTTTCCAGTCTTTATGCTAAGCTACGCTAGCTGTTTCCCTCAGTTTCCAGTCTTTATGCTAAGCTACGCTAGCTGTTTCCCTCTGTTTCCAGTCTTTATGCTAGGCTATGCTAGCTGTTTCCCTCAGTTTCCAGTCTTTATGCTAAACTAGCTGTTTCCCTCTGTTTCCAGTCTTTATGCTAGGCTATGCTAGCTGTTTCCCTCAGTTTCCAGTCTTTATGCTAGGCTAAGCTAAGCGTTGGCTGACAGTTTTAGTTTAAGCTCTCCGATGACTCACTCAGGCTACGTTCAACGACGCTAACGACGTTAGCTTCACATCATTCCTGCAGTCTGCTCCTCGTCATGTGTTTTAACTCATCATGTGACTCTGACATCATGTGACTCTTTGATGTAATTAAATTTTCATTTTTTTTTTAATGTTTCTTTTGTTTTTCTTTTTGCTTTGTAAACGTCACCTGAAGCTCCGCTCCCTCTGCTCCGTGTCCTGTACTATATAAACATGTATGTTTAAATGTGTTTATATATGTATGTATAGTACAGGGCCCGGCCCGGTCTGACCCGGCCCGGTCCGGCCTCTCTGTTGAAGGATGTTGTCATATTTATATTTGGTACTCTGAATGAACTCGATGATGATTTTACAGACTGTTTGTACGTTTGCAAAAAAAATCTGAAATAAAGAAAATCATGAAAATCAGCAAGTTTGTTTTTATCAACACCAAACGTTCAAGAAACATTAAAGAAACGTTCAACAAATATTAAAGAAACGTTGAAGAAACATTGGATTTATAAAAACATTAAATTATTCAACCACATGATCAAACATCAGAATCATACAAATATTTACATCATCATCATCAGTGATGACATCGTCGTCAGGGTCCACGTGAGTGATCAGAGTTCTGGTCTCAGTCCAGAGGTTCCTGTTTGATCCGGATGGCGGTGCTGATGGACTGACTGAGCCCGAGGTCACGACACAGAACATACTCACTGAACTGAGACGAGTCCACGCCGCCACCGCACGACGCCCTGATGACGAAACCACGCTGAAAGAGACGCTCCAGAACCTGAAGACAGACACACAGGTGAGACAGGTACAGAGAGAGACACACAGGTGAGACAGGTCAATCATCAGGTGTGTGGTGGGTTCAGAATCAATCAAAATTGATCAAAGTCTTAAAGATTTGAGGTCACAGTGAGGTCACAGGTTTATAAGAAAAAGACCAATCCAGGCGGACTCTGCATCATGCCCCGCCCCTTTAGGCGAGGTCAGTTTAATTACATCAAACATTGAAAGTCTAAACGTTTTCTGAACGTTTTCTACATGTTTTCTAAACGTGGTCACAGGTCTGCGTCACGTAATGCAGACACGTGACGCAGACCTGTGATGCAGTCATGTGATGCGGTTATGTGAGCTCACCTGCACAGAGTTCAGTCTGCAGTACCCGTTGAGCGGGAAGCGGATCACGTGGGTCGGGTCCTGGTTCCAGCCGGCGTTCACAGAGTTGCACATGACGTCTCCGGTCTCGGGGAACACCTCCTCGATCAGAACCTTCTCCCCGCTCAGTGCGATCCGCTCGCCCAGGTCGGGCGTGACCCGGACCACCAGACACTCACAGGGTGGCGCCGCTCGCTGGGCCTCACGCTCCGCCTGCCAGCGTTCCAACTCCCGAACCATCGGGGTCAGCTGGTAGAACCGGGCCTCCTCGTACAGCTGGGGGAAGTCCTGAAGGAGAGGGGGCGGGGTTAGAGAGCTGTAACCATGATGACAAGAAGTGAACGACCCTATCACAGAGGCTGTTCAGTTACGCTGTGCTGATATTCACAATAACTGAACGGCCTCTGTGTTTTATTTTATTTAATCAGCGTCACACGTGTCACTTTCTGTGACAGACGATCAACTGATCAGTAGAGAGCTATTTGAGGTCAAAGGTCAGGGCAATTAAACTCTGAAACGTTTGACTGTGACCACGAGAAACATGTTTATGTTATTGTAATGTTTTATTTATGTTCTCTGGCGCTTTATTTTGAAGGTACCTGGAAGTCATCGGGGAGCAGCAGCCTGCAGGTGCGCAGGAAGTTGAGGATGTACCTGAAGATGTCTCCGTCTCTGTCGATGAAGTAATGCTGCTTCAGACTGTCCAACACGATCGGCTCGGCGCCGCTGAACAGACGGCCGATCCTAGAACACAAACAGCATTCATACAAACACATGAACAAGGCTCACCTGGGCTCACCTGGACTCACCTGGACTCGGGGTACTTGGTGAGCGTGGACAGGCTGCTGGTGTACATGGTTCCGCCCACGTCGATGTGGACCGGGGCGTTGGACTTGGTGAGCTGGGCCGGTGACGGGATGCCCTGAGCGGACATCGGGGACGCTGGCGAGCGGCTCACAGACACCCTAGACAAGCTCCGCCCCTCCTGTGACATCACAGAACACAACAGGTCAGAACCGGGTCAGAACTCGACTCGGGTCGTCTCGGGTCATGCAGACTGATGTAATATTCATGAGGGGCCTCAGTGATGCCCCCCCTCCGGGGAATCACTGAGGCCCCTCCCCGGAGCTGGAGGAGCAGGAGGCGGGCTCGCAGAGAGCCTCTGCCCGCGGGCGGCGCGCTGCCTCGGGGTAAACTGACAGGCAGCTCCGTTCACTGCCTGCTGGAAGGAAGGAGCTAGACCTGAAACCTTCAAAATAAAAGACATTCACGAGTCACGTGACCGTTTTAAACTAGACGAACCTGCCTGGTTCCGATCAGGTTCGGATGGAGACCGGACTCAGTTCAAAGATTCAAACCCTGAACGTGCCTTGCTCATCGGCTGACTGTGATTTTACGGCTTTTCTCTTTGATTTACGACCTTTTGTTTGAGACCTCCTCGCGGTGTTCTCTGACTTTCATCCCGGGATCCGAGCTCCTGCCGCGGCATGAGACGGCGGGAAGCGGCGGAGCTCGAAGTAAAGTTCCAGTTTAGTTAAAAAAAAGTCGGTTCGTGTCTGCTTAAACCGACCAACACCGACGAACCGAACATTTTCCACGATTTTTAAACGTAAAGTTTACGTTAAATCTCCGGTGATGCTCCGCTGCCTTACCTGAGAGGACACCGACACTGACGACATGGAGACCCGCGTCTGGCTGCTCCGTCCCGGCTTTAAAGTGTTCAGGATACCGGCTGGTCTGCGCCTCACGTCCTCGCTGTTCTCCGGTGTGTGTGTGTGTGTGTGTGTGAGGCACAACGAGTCTGACCGAGTCCGCCTCCCCCGACAGAGAGAGAGGAGGGCGGAGGAGTCCCGCCCGGGGCCCTTCAGACCCCCAGGGCCCGGGGTGAGGTTTCAGGGAGGCGGCGGTCTGTTCAACAACCACAATAACCAGACACCCGGACCTCCATCAGACCTCCACCAGACCTCCACCAGAGACCTCCATCAGACCTCCACCAGAGACCTCCATCAGACCTCCATCAGACCTCCACCAGAGACCTCCATCAGAGACCTCCATCAGAGACCTCCAAACGAACCGTGTTCCCGGGCTGTTTCCAGGACGCAGCCGGCCTGCACACAGCCCTCCTGCCCGCACACCCCCCGCCTGCTCAAACATCAAACATGCCTCCGGCTCTGGAGCCAAATGACGTCTCTCGTCACGCATTGTGCCGCTCCCGCAGCCCGCGGCCAAACGCGCCATTTCAATTACTCCTCAGTGCGCTGATCTGTGCGCACACAGCCGGCTGATCCTCTTCCTCTGCGGGCTTCAGTCTGAACATGTCCCCGCTCCATGAGCTGCGCCACCCGGATCCACTCTCTGCTCCGGTCCGCACTTTACCAGAGACCCAGAGCCTGAACTGTGATTTACAGAGTTTACTGAAGGACAGTGAAGTAACCTGCTGCTACTGTAGCTGCTGTTTGCTAATGTTAGCACAGTTTGTTAGCCGCTGTTAGCTAATGTTAGCTCAGGGAAGCTGACCGGGAACCGAGCTGGTGTCATGCGAGAACAGGAGCTGGGCGAGTGGGCTGTGTAACCGGGCTCAGCAGCCTTTGTGGACATGATGGCAGAGGAGAAGAGGACGCTGACGGACGATCACTGTGTGATTACACTCACAACAAACACTGATTATATGTTGGTGTAACGTTGGTGTAACGTTACAATGTGTTGAATAAAGGTTAAGGGGGCTCTTTGTCGTCTACGAGGGCTTTCCCTACGACACTGATAAAACAGGGGCTGATGGGAAACTAATGTGTTAATGTGACACACACACACTTCCTCAGGCAGCTCGTTACTCTTCGTCTCTCTAATTAAAGAAATACAGTCGAGTTACAAATTTAAACATCTGAAGAGCCTGAGGAGACGACTGAGCAGCCGGGACCGGGTTCAAGCACAGCCTCTCAGACCCCTTAGACCTCCACAGACCCCCTCAGTCCTCCTCAGACCTCCACAGACCCCCTCAGACCTCCACAGACCCCCTCAGTCCTCCTCAGACCTCCACAGACCCCCTCAGTCCTCCTCAGTCCCCCCAGACCTCCACAGACCCCCTCAGACCTCAGACCCCCTCAGTCCTCCTCAGTCCTCCCAGACCTCCACAGACCCCCTCAGACCTCCACAGATCCCCTCAGACCTCTTCAGACCCCCTCTGAGACCCCTTCTGACCTCCTCAGACCTCCACAGACCTCCTCAGACCACCTCAGACCTCCACAGACCTCCTCAGACCCCCCTCAGACCTCCTCAGTCCTAGGCCTCATGACACAGAGGTGGAGGAGGGTGGAGGGAGTTCCTCCTTCAGGGCACGATGAGGTGACAGACGGCTCAGACAGAATCAGACACAAAGACCTCATTGTTCAAACATCAGATCATCAGGCCTGGTCCTGGTGCTGGTCCTGGTATTTGGTCTTGTTCTGTCTGTGTATCATTCAAACTGTTTCTACTGAATAAAAACATTTGAATATTCAAATGAAGTCTTCAACATTCAAACATCTTTAATTAAATAATAAACTGTTTGATCTGCTGCAGCCACCAGGTGTCACTGAAGAGTCACATGAACATGCACAGATCAGCTGATTGATCAGCTGATTGTTGTTCTTCTACTGTGGTTCAACACCTGAAACTTGAAATAATGTTTCACCTTCAGTCAGTTCATATTTTTAATATTTAAGACAAACTGAATTTATACAAATATTTAAAAATAAACTCAGTAAATGAAGCTCGACGTTGTCACAGTGAATCAGATTTCAAACTTCGTTAAGAAAACTTTATTAATTATTCATATTTGGACAAACAACACACCCAGAATGCATCAGGACAAACGGCAGTGTAAGGCTTTATGGGTAACATTCAACTGGACAGGAAGTTCATCATCAACAGGAAGTTTATCATCAGCAGGAAGTTCATCATCAACAGGAAGTCATTAAAATGTAGTGATGTCACTCAGATGTCATGATGTCATTGTCACCTGCAGACAACCTGTCACAGATGAACATTTAAAAACGTTCATCAAACGTTTCCTCTGACGTCGACTCACCTGAGATCACCTGATTATTAATTAATATAATTATAATTCATTATTAGTGTGTGACATGTTTTGATGCTTCAGCATCATCAGGACAAAGTGACATCACAAAGTGACATCATGATCTGTGATGACATCATCAGCTGGACTTCAGGAAGTATTCTATAGCCCGAGGAGTCACATGACCTCGTGACACGTCAGCGGTTCAGAATCAAAACATCCGTTCACGTGTTCCTGTCCCATGTTCACGTGTTCCTGTCCCGTGTTCACATGTTCAGTGTTTGATTGGCATTCCTGAAATCAAGAGAAGAGTTCACACAGAAAAATAACCGAGTCCTGGAAGGTCCACTCGAGTCCACCTGAGTCTTGGTCAGGTCTTTGAGTCTTTGGACCCATTCAGTGCATCTCCCTGGACCCGGTCCCGGGTCAGTGCAGGTCTTTGGACCCGATCAGTTCAGGTCTCTGGACCTGGTCCCGGTCCCGGTCAGTGCAGGTCTTTGAAGGGTTTGGGGTAGTTGAACATCAGGTAGTCCATGTAGTAGAAGTCGAAGGTCTTCTGGCGCTCAGTGGCGTTCAGCTGCTCAAAGTATCTCTGGGTGATTCTGGATGAGGTCCGCTCTGCGAGCGGGTTCCGGTCTTTGAAGTCGGGGAAGGTAAGGTTCGCTGGCGCCCCGACACGGCGCAGCAGGAAGTTGGCGTCCTCCTGTAGACTCTCGAACTTGCCAATGAAGTTGTACCGGAGCAGGCAGGGGTTACACAGCTGACTGACCGGCTCCCAGTGGATGTCCATCCCGACGGGCCGCCGCACGTCCAGCAGATACTGCACGAATTCCCTGAAGGTGACGCCAGCGCCGGTTCGCAGGGCGACACGCGTGGCATTGGCCCGGTATCTGGAGATGATGGGCCGTCCAAACACGGGGTGGTAGTACGAGTTTGGACTCTCAAACTTGTCCCGAAAGGCCGACACCAGCCGCTCGAACGGCTCCCGGACAAACAGAACCTTGGTGTAGGACCGGAGCCGCTCGTTGATGCCGGCGTGGCCGTAGCTCTCCAGCCGCCGCAGGCAGTTGGCGTAATGTGCCGCGTCGTGAGGAATGTCTCGGGTGGAGGCGGCGCTGCCGCCCAACACCATCAGAACCCGCTTCCAGTTGGAGCAGCCGGCTTTGGGCACCTCGCAGTACAGCAGCCTGGACCGGTCCTCCACGTAGACCCGGGACACCTGCCGCTGAGAGATGCGCTGCTCGCCGATGCCCAGCTGGTATTTGGCGCAGACATCGGCCAGCAGGTGGCGCCGAGACTCCTGCGTCCTCGCCAGCCGCCTCAGGCACTGGTCCTCATCTTTGTCAGCGGGGGCGCCAGACGTCACAAAGTTTGTCTTCAGGAGCAACTTCCTGTGACGTTTGGTGACCGGTTGACCGACCGTCGAGTCCTCCAACGACACTTTGAGACTTCCTGCTGTGCTGTCTGACATCACTTCCTGAATAGACAGGAACCACAAAAACATCAAGGTCAATGTTAAAGACGAAGACTGAAGTTAATAATTTATTCAATAATAATAATGTTTGAATAATGTTTGCCTAAAGTTCATCAGTGAACATGGATCATGTTACTTCATGTAGTTCTGTCAGAGTCCAGCAGAGGTCTCTCTGTCCCCTCTGGTTCTGGTTCTGGTTCTCTTACCTTCTCTACAGGCCACCTGGGAGCCACGAGCACGTTCACACCTGCAGACACAGAGACAAGAAACATCAGAACCAAGACCTGGACCTGTAAAGACCTGTAAAGACCTGGACCTGAGCCTTTATTTTGAAAGGGACCTGCTTCCTGTCTGTGTGTGTTCACACAGACAAAGAAAACAGTGATGACAGATATCAACAGGACGCAAACGAGTAACTGTGACATCATCACATTCACACACACACACACAGCAGATGGCCTCTCAGCAGCTTCCTGACACTGAAGGTTAGCGGTAGCAGCGTCCTGCAATCTCTGCTGGTTATTTATTACCCAGCCTGCACCTCTCCATCAGACAGTAAACATGTGACTCATCCTGTCATCAGAACGCCGAGCGAGCGACTTCCTGAAACACAGCCAAGGTCAGAGTGTGTCCGACCACGTGATGTCAGCGAGGATCAATTATTTAATTTAAACATTCTCTGTGCAATGTCTGTGCAACGTCTGTGTAACGTTCAGAAAACTCGTTAACAGCGACACCTTTAGTCGTTCAGTGAACTGCAGCCAGCTTCAGTGAGAC
>CP136871.1:217500-222500 GCA_033000465.1 Sciaenops ocellatus | reverse complement strand
ATCTAACGTCTATCTAATGTCCAGCTAACGTCTATCTAATGTCCAGCTAACGTCTATCTAACGTCCAGCTAACGTCCAGCTAACATCTATCAAACGTCCATCTAACATCTATCAAACGTCCATCTAACATCTATCTAACATCTATCTAACTTCCATCTAACATCTATCTAACGTCTATCTAACGTCCATCTAACATCTATCTAACGTCTATCTAACATCTATCTAACGTCTATCTAACATCCATCTAACATCCATCTAACGTCCATCTAATGTCCATCTAACATCTATCAAACGTCCATCTAACATCTATCAAACGTCCATCTAACATCTATCTAACGTCCATCTAACTTCCATCTAACGTCTATCTAACGTCCAGCTAACGTCCAGCTAACGTCCAGCTAACGTCTAAAATCCATCTAACATCTATCTAACGTCCATCTAACTTCCATCTAACGTCTATCTAACGTCCAGCTAACGTCCAGCTAACGTCCAGCTAACATCTATCAAACGTCCATCTAACATCTATCAAACGTCCAGCTAACATCTATCAAACGTCCATCTAACATCTATCAAACGTCTATCTAACATCTATCTAACATCTATCTAACTTCCATCTAACATCTATCTAACGTCTATCTAACGTCCATCTAACATCTATCTAACGTCTATCTAACATCTATCTAACGTCTATCTAACATCCATCTAACATCCATCTAACGTCCATCTAACATCTATCTAACGTCTATCTAACGTCTATGTAACGTCTATCTAACGTCCATCTAACGTCCATCTAACTTCCATCTAACGTCCATCTAACGTCTATCTAACATCTATCTAACGTCTATCTAACGTCCATCTAACATCTATCTAACGTCTATCTAACATCTATCTAACGTCTATCTAACATCTATCTAACATCTATCTAACGTCTATCTAACATCTATCTAACGTCTATCTAACGTCCATCTAACATCTATCTAACGTCTATCTAACATCTATCTAACATCTATCTAACGTCCGTCCTTTATATTAGTGTGAGATAATTAGAACTGATTAAACCTCGTCAGTGTCATGTGATGATGATTAGTGGACTGAGTTTTTTGACTGAACATGACCACAAAGAACCAATCAACAACCAATCAACAACCAATCAATGACTCACTAATCAATCAGGTCAATTAATGTCTGATCATTCAGGAATATTTGTGTCAGAACATTAGTAGAACATCAGTAGAACATCAGTAGAACGTGGCGTGCAGTCATTGATAATGAATTCAATCAACCAATCATCTGTCACCTCACCTTGATGATGTCATCAGTGTTGTGCTGAAACAGGAAGTGATGTAGCCAAAGAGGACGACCTGCTGATGGTCACATGACCAGCAGAGGTGGCTAAGCTAACGAGCTAACGGTATAGTACTGACCTGTGGTCTGATGCTGCACCGTGTCACTGAGGTCCTGCAGGTGGAGCAGCAGCAGGAGCAGAGATCCAGCCCCGAGCAGCAGGAGGAACCAGAGCGAGCAGAGGAGCGAGCAGGGCCGCTTCATGACTGCAGACCTGCAAACTGATCCACCACAAGTCCTCCACGAGTCCTCCACGAGTCCCCCACAAGTCCACGAGTCCTCCACGAGTCCACCACGAGTCCACCACAAGTCCACCACAAGTCCACGAGTCCTTCAGGAGTCCTTCAGGAGTCCTTCACGAGTCCTCCACAAGTCCACGAGTCCTCAACGAGTCCACAAGTCCTCCGCGAGTCCTCAATGAGTCCACAAGTCCTCCACACGTCCTCCACGAGTCCTCAACGAGTCCACGAGTCCTCCACACGTCCTCCACGAGTCCACGAGTCCTCCACGAGTCCTCCACGAGTCCACGAGTCCTCCACACGTCCTCCACGAGTCCACGAGTCCTCAACGAGTCCACGAGTCCTCCACACTGGTCCAAGATCAGCCACGACGGCACCACCTGAGGGGGGACCAGGGGCAACATTAGACCTGGTCCAGATTGTCCAGAACAACACAGTTATATAGTCTGTATATGTGTGTGAGTTACCTGTGTGTGTATGTGTGTGTGTGTGTATGTGTGTGTATATGTTAAAGAACGTTCTGCTGACTGCACACTTCCGGTTCCCATGAGGCCACACGGGAACATCTGTTTCTCAAACCGCTTCGCTCAGCAGGTGAGACTGTACACAGGTAACACACACACACACACACACACACACACAGGTAACACACACACACACAGGTAACACACACACACACACACACACACAGGTAACACACACACACACAGGTAACACACACACACACACACACACACACACAGGTAACACACACACACACACACACAGGTAACACACACACACACACACACACACACACACACACACAGGTAACACACACACACACACACACACACAGGTAACACACACACACACACAGGTAACACACACACACACACACACAGGTAACACACACACACACACACACACACAGGTAACACACACACACACACAGGTAACACACACACACACACAGGTAACACACACACAGGTAACACACACACACACACACACACACACACACACACACACACACACAGGTAACACACACACACACACAGGTAACACACACACAGGTAACACACACACACACACACACATACACACGCACACACAAAGCAGCTGGACTCTGTCTGTAATCTAAATATTCTTTATTCTATTCACACACACACACACACACACACACACACACATCACCATGATGAGATTATAATCTGTTAATCTGATCAGTCATCTGATAATCCTTTATTCACAGATCACAGCACAATCTGACAGATTCATCTACACACACCAACACCAGGACCAGAACCAGGACCAGGACCAGAACCAGGACCACAACCAGGACCAGGACCAGAACCAGAACCAGAACCAGGACCACAACCAGGACCAGGACCAGACCAGACCAGTTACCACTACAACACAGAGTCCAAAGTCAAAGCTAACATTAGCATGTCATATATTAGCATGTTGTTTATTTGTTTATTGTGGTGTTAGCTGGTTAGCGTTAACTCGCTAACATTATTGCTAACTAAACACTGTGAGCATGTGTTATTTTAGTTTTCAGCTAACATGATGCTAACGTATGACAACAAATATGTTGATTTTAACCACGTGACGTACAAAGCTAAGGTGGGGCTAACGAGAGCTAACATACTAAATGTAACTGAAGCTAAGCTAAGGGTTAGCCGACTGGCTGTGGCTCAGCTGTGTGGTGTAGGTTAGCTGTTAGCGTTAGCTTGTAGCTTGTGATGAATGAATTCTTTCCTCTGACCCCGTTTGAACAGCCTCTGAACACAGTACGACTGACTCCTCCTCTGTCTCTTCTTCCTCCTCCTCCTCCTCCTCCTTTGTCTCCTCCTCTCTCTCCTCCTCCTCCTCCTCCTTTGTCTCCTCCTCTCTCTCCTCCTCCTCCTCCTCCTCTTCTTCCTCCTCCTCCTCCTCATTTGTCTCCTCCTCCTCTTCCTCCTCCTCTCTCTCCTCCTCCTCCTCTTCTTCCTCCTCCTCCTCCTCCTTTGTCTCCTCCTCCTCTTCCTCCTCCTCTCTCTCCTCCTCCTCTCTCTCCTCCTCTCTCTCCTCCTCCTCCTCTTCTTCCTCCTCCTCTTCTTGTTTTGTTGACATTTCTGGGTCGTCATGTTCAGCTGAAGTGTTTTTATCTTTTTCCTACTTCATCTTCCCTCACTGTCGTTCAGTCAGTCATAGTTAGCCTGTTCTTAGTGTGTTGTTAGCGTGTTGTTAGCGCGTTCTTAGCGTGTTGTTAGCGTGTTGTGTCTCTGTGTTTTGGGTCAGTTTTCACATTGTCCTGGCTTGTGTGTTTTTGCTGAGTCATCATATCTCTCTCTGTTCTTCTCAGAGCAGCTTCTTTTCATCCAGACTTCATCGTTAATTTATTCGTTAATTAGAGACGTCGTTAACGTCTTTGACAGGTGAAGTGTGACGAGGAAGGAGGACACGGACAGACAGGAGCCCGTGGACGTGGACTCTTGTGGTTCGGTGTCAGGTGTTGAGAGCTCAGCTGCTGTGTGGATTAGCGTGATGCTAAGTGACCCGGTTGGAGTCCAGTTTGTCAGAGGAGGAGGAAGTGTTTCCTGTCTGTAACAGGAAGCTGACTCTAAAGGTCACTGACAGATCGGCCAGTCGTCAGGGACTTTCAGGGACCTTCAGGACCTTGGTGGACCTTCAGGGACTTTCAGGGACCTTCAGGACCTTGGTGGACCTTGGTGGACTTTCAGGGACCTTCAGGACCTTGGTGGACCTTCAGGGACTTTCAGGGACCTTCAGGACCTTGGTGGACCTTGGTGGGCCTTCAGGGATCTTCAGGGATCTTCAGGACCTTGGTGGACCTTGGTGGACTTTCAGGGACCTTCAGGACCTTGGTGGACCTTCAGGGATCTTCAGGGATCTTCAGGACCTTAGTGGACCTTGGTGGACCTTCAGGGATCTTCAGGACCTTGGTGGACCTTGGTGGGCCCGCACACAGTCCGATCCTTTCTGGGAAGCAGAGCTGTCTTTAATGTATTATTCACACGCCGGCCCAGAATACCTGTCCTCTGTGGATCAGGTGACATGCTGTGACGGACCGGGCTGGACTGTGGTTTGTCTCTTCAGGCTGGAGGACGGATCAGGTTTCCTCCATGGGCACTGAAGCTGGAACCTGAACCTGGATCACTGAAGACCAGATTCAGGTTCTTTAAACGTTAGAGCAACGTTTCACTGAGTCAACGTACACAACGTTAACAAGCTTTAATCAACAACACGTCATTAGCTCATGTTAGCTGCTGTTAGCTCTGTTTGTTAGCTCATGTTAGTTCAATTTGTTAGCTGCCTGTTAGCTCATGTTAGCTCTGTTTGTTAGCTACTGTTAGCTCATGTTAGCTCAGTTTGTTATCTGGGCTGCCTGCCTGTTAGCTGCCTGTTAGCTGCTGTTAGCTAGCTACTGTT